>PVLC010034947.1:0-16608 GCA_004027655.1 Graphiurus murinus | reverse complement strand
TGGTGCACACTTGTAATCCCAGCATTCGGGAGGCTGAGACCGGAGGATCCGGGTTCGCGGCCAGCCTCAGCTACCTAGTGAGGCACTCTGCAACTTAGTGAGACTCGGTTTCAAAATAAAGAATAAAAAATAGGGCTGGGGGTATAGCTCGGAGGTAGAATGCCCCTGAGTTCAATCCCCAGTACCGCAAAAAAAAAAACAAAAAAAAAACAGGGCTGGGGGTAGAATGCCCCTGAGTTCAATCCCCAGTACCGCAAAATAAATAAATAAATAAATAAATAAATAAATAAATAAATAAATAAATAAATAAATTAGATAAAATGGAAACCAGGTATGGTGGTGCACACCTGTAATCCCAGTACCTGGGGAAGCTGAGACAGGAGAATTTCAGGTTTGAGGACAGCCTTAGCAAGTACTGAGACTCATCAACCTAGCAAGACCCTGTTTCAAAATAAAAATAAAATAGGGCTGGGAGTATTCATTTAGAATTAATGTCCCTTTAGAAGAGTTAAGTCTCAGGGTGTTGTGTTCAGTTAACACCTTTTGAGATCTCTCCAAAGGCTGTGGAATTTTCACTGAGGCCATAATCTATGGTAGCCAGTTTATTACAATTTACAGGATTACCTGGCTGTGCTATATCTTTCAATACATACCAGGTGATTTCCTGCCAAAATTTCCCCCGAGGTATTTTAATAACAATAGGATCAGGTGGAAAAGCTGAAGTTGTCACATTTTATTTATTTATTTATTTTTGCGGTACTGGGGATTGAACTTAGGGACATTCTACCTCCGAGCTATATCCCCAGCCCTATTTTTTATTCTTTATTTTGAAACCGGGTCTCACTAAGTTGTGGAGTGCCTCACTAGGTAGCTGAGGCTGGCCTTGAACCGGGATCCTCCAGTCTCAGCCTCCCAAATGATGGGATTACAAGCAGTAGTCACACTTTAAAACCTTTTTTTAAGTCGGGTATGGTGGCACATGCTTGTAATCCCAGTACTTGGGAGGCTGAGACTGGGGATCAGGGTTTGTGACCCGCCTCAGCTGCTTAGTGAGGCCCTCTGCAACTTAGTGAGACCCTGTTTCAAAATAAAGAATAAAAAAATAGGATTAGGGGTGTAGCTTGGAGGTAGAATGCACCTGGGTCAATCCCTAGTACCGCAAAAAAAAAAAAAAAAAATGGACTAGCATAGCCAGATATGATGGCACACGCCTGTTATCCCAGTACTTGGGAGCTGAGACAGGAGGATCTGGGTTTGCAGCCAGCCTCAGCTACTTAGTGAGGCTTTCTGCAACTTAGTGAGACCCTGTTTCAAAATAAAGAATAAAAAATAGGACCGGGGGTGTAGCTCGTAGGTAGAATGCGCCTGGGTTCAATCCCCAGTACTGAAAAAAAAAAGAAAAAGAAAAAAGAAATGGACTAGCATATCAAATAGGTTTCTAGACATAGCACCTTACTCTAAGTTTGTACTTCACAGGTACCTACTCAAGTAGATTTTCTTGTAACCCTCCCTCATTTGTTAGAAAGTAGTCAAGATTCAGAGCCCTTAGGACCCTAGGACTGGCTAACTGAAGTGCAAGGGAGAAAACAGGAGGAACTGTTCTAAGAAAACTTTTCCCAAGAGACAGAGCGAGCTGCCGAAAGTCTTGGGTTATAGCCTGGCTTTGCCTGCGCATTGATTTACCCTCTGGACTGGTGCCCTGGGCCGGCAAATCTAAGCCCCTCCCTTGTGAGCCTGTCCAGAGTTATCAGGGCCGGGCTGGGAATGAGCCATGGTACGGAATGGGGCAGTCACTCCTCGCACCCCTGGCACGTTGACCGGAGGCATAAGAACCCCCAGCAACTTAATTTGTTGGTAGCGGGTAGTCGGTACGGGGCTATGGTGCCCTGGTTATGGCTGGGCAGCTTGGCATCCCTGTGTCAGCATGGAGTGAGGCAGCATGGCGAGTTCCAGACAGTCTCATTCATGTGAGGGCCTAGGGTGCCAAGATGGCGGCGCAGTGCAAGCCGGTGCTGGCACATGGAGAGTGCTGGCACGTGGATAGCTGCAGGGGGCGGCAGACAGCTGCACACAGCTCGCTGTGCACTCTTCCAAACAACCCTTGCCGGGAGCACTGCAGAGAGAGGCCGGGCTGGAAACACACCCGGGGTGCATGCAGCGGGCCAGGAGGGATCAGATCCATCTGCGTCCCAGCCGGGGATGCGGCCATTGGTGGAAGCCCCTCAGCGTCCGCAGTGGGAGATGGCCTGCAGTGGCGCCCACATGCCCCACAGTGAGAGGTGGCTGGCCTGGAGGACAGGAGACCCCGCGGAGAGCTTCCGGCCACACCACACTCGAACAGCAGCTAAATCACCCGTGGCCACACACATGGGCAGAGGTCTGCCTGGCTTGTTTTCCAGGGGCCAGAGCTGCAGTTCCTGAGCTGCTGGTTGCCATGCCTTTATTTTTCACCTAAAATCTACATTTAACTTAGATAAAATTACCTTTAAAAAAACATATTTTATGATTTTTTTGATAGTTTCCCCAACAAAGCATTGCATAATCTTTTTTTTGCAGTACTGAGAATTGAACCCAGGGGCATTTTACCTCCGAGCTACACCCCCAGGCCTATTTTTTCTTTCTTTCTTTCTATTCTTGTGGTACTGGGGGTAAAACCCAGGGGCATTCTACCTCTGAGCTACACCCCCAGTCCTATTTTTTCTTCTTTATTTTGAAACAGGGTCTCACTAAGTTGTGAAGGGCCTCACTAAGTAGCTGAGGCTGGCCACAAACCTGGATCCTCTGGTCTTAGCCTCCCAAATACTGGGATTACAAGCGTGCGCCACATCCGGCTCTGTGTAATCTTTTATATAAAATTGTACACAGACTAGACCCAATTTTTGGCAGCCTGTGTTGCCTTTAGTAAAGAACCCAGACAAAGCCATCCTACCTATGTTAAGAAGCCAAGAGAATTTTAAAGCATTCATTGTATTTTTTCATTTACCTAGTTTAATTTTAACAGTTATAGATTACCCCTGAAATTAAGACATTAGCCCAAAAATGTTAATATCTCAAATCACTTTTTCCTGTCAAAGACACTCTGTAAACCATGAACCTTATTGATTTGTTATCTAGGGAGAAAAAAGCATTGCATCAGACATTTAAAGACCCTGTGGCCTCGGGCAATTAAAAATGATGCCTCCGCGGGAAGATGAGCCAAAATGGTACCCGGGGGGAGGGGAAGTTATCCTTCCAATAAGATAGTTTGCCTGGAATGCCAAAATGGTGCCGGGCCACTCTCAGTGGAGTGGAACCAAAATGGCACCCAGCCAGGGCGGCGTGTTCAGATGAAATAGCCTGTTTTTTTTCCCCCAGCAGCCAGTAGGCTCTGGGCATGTGTTCCGTGGGAAGTTGCAGGTGTGAGAACCACGCACCTGCAAAGTTGGATTCCCCCAAGTCTGCGTTCCTGCTCTGCCATGGTTGCTGTCGTGGGAGAGCAGAGCTCTTGAGCCGAGGTGGAACTTTAAAGGTGGAGGAGAGGAGCGGGTAGGTGGAAAGAACCACTCGCTGGAGCCACTGAGAAGGGTGAATGGGACGGGAGAGCCAGGGGCGTGATGGTCTGGCCCGCTGCATCTAAAAACTGGCAGGGAGAATAGGGAGAGCCAGGCACGTGGCAGCCTGGTCCACTAAATCAAAAAAAAAAAAAAAAAGTGAGCCAGGCGTGGTGGCACACGCTTGTAATCCCAGCATTTGGGAGGCTGAGACCGGAGGATCCGGGTTCGCGGCCAGCCTCAGCTATCTAGTGAGGCACTCCGCAACTTAGTGAGACCCTGTTTCCAAATAAAGAATAAAAAACAGGGCTGGGGGTATAGCTCAGAGGTAGAATGCCCCTGAGTTCAACCCCCAGTAACGCAAAAAAAAAAAAAAAAAAGTGGCAGGGAGAATCGGGAGAGCCAGGCACGTGGTGACCTGGCCCCTGGAATCCAAAAAGGCGGGGAAACAAACAATTGGGGCAGTGACAGGTGCGTGGCAGTGGTGGTCTGGCCCATGGAATTTTTTTGTGTGTACTGGGGATTGGGCCCAGGGACATTCTAACTCTGAGTTACACCCCAGCCCTTGGGGGAGAACTGGGGAAGAGCCAGGCACATGGCGGCCTGTCTCTAGAGACTGAAAAGCATCTGGGACAATCTGGAGAGAGCCAGGCTCATGACCCACAGAACTTGAAAAGCCTTAGAGAGAATAGAGGAAAAGCCAGGCACATGGCGGCCTGGCCCACAGAACCTAAGAAGTGGCTGGGAGAGCCGGGGACGTGGCCATCCGATTGTGGGGAGCCAGCATCTCCCCTGGCCTGTATCGGAGTCACAGCACCACTTACGCCACAGCTGCACGTTCCCCCCAGTTCTTGTCTCCCCAAAGGAAAGATTTCTTTTGGGGACACAGATAGGGTGAGCCTGAGTTTTACTGGGCAGGTTCACCGGGAGGGTCGGAGCTGACTGGCCCAGGAGTGGAAAGACACAAGGGTCCCGTCTGCTGCATGGTGAGGTTTACTCTATCCAGAAATCCCATACCTCCTCATGAAGAGCAATGGGGGCGCTACATTTGGGTTTGGGGCCACTGTGTTGGAATTTTCTGCTGTACTGCAATGGCTCCACGTCTTTGGTCGCAGCTGGGTGGGACAGTTCCCGTATCTCTTCTCAGGAGGGCTCCTTTCTGTCCCATTTCTTTTGCCCTGCTTATCTCTGGCTGACAACTTAACATTAGAACTCAGAGGCCACCATTGCTGACAAATTATTTCCACAAAGGGTTATCAGGACAGTCTGAGATTCTAAAACTATACTAATTCTCTGTAGCATCCATGCAAACCTGGAGAGCTAGAGTAAAGGCACCAAGGCTGGGGGTGGTGGTGCAAGCTCGTCATCCCAGTACTTGGGAGGCTGAGACCGGAGGATCCGGGTTCGCGGCCAGCCTCAGCTACCTAGTGAGGCACTCCGCAACTTAGTGAGACTCGGTTTCAAAATAAAGAGTAAAAAATAGGGCTGGGGGTGTAGCTCGAAGGTAGAACGCCTCTGAGTTCAATCCCCAGTACCGCAAAAAAAAAAAAAAAAAAATAGGACTGGGGAGAAAACTCGGAGGTAGAATGCCCCTAGGTTCAATCCCCAGTACCACAAAAAATTAAAAATTAAATTAAACAGGTCTGGGGATGTGGTTTGTTAGTAGAATGTCCTGACTTTAATCCCCAGTAACACACACACACACACACACGTCTAATCCCATTAAGACAATGACTTAAATGAGAAGTTTTCTTTTTCATTTTTGTATTTCGTGTGTGTGTGTGTGTGTGTGTGTGTGTGTGTGTGTGTTACCCAGGGCCATTCCACCACCAAGCTCTAACCCGAGCCCTATTTTATTTTTTATTTAGAAATAGGATCTATGTGGAGGGCCTCACTAAGTTGCTGAGGCTAGCTGCAAACTTGTGATTCTCCCGTCTCAGAAATATATCTAAGAGAAGCAGGGCGTGGTGTCGCACGCTTGTAATACCAGCATTCGGGAGGCTGAGACCAGAGGATCCGGGTTCGCGGCCAGCCTCAGCTACCTAGTGAGGCACTCCGCAACTTAGGCAGACTCGGCTTCAAAATAAAGAATAAAAAATAGGTCTGGGGGTACAGCTTGGAGGTAGAATGCCCCTGAGTTCAATCCCCAGTACCGCCAAAAAAAAAAAAAAAAAAAAAAAAAAAAAATATATATATATATATATATGAAGCCAGGTGTGGTGGCGCATACTTGTAATCCCAGCATTTGGGAGGCTGAGACCAGAGGATCCAGGAAATATACCCAAGAAATGATAAACCATGATGTATAACACCATACCCAGCTCCAGAAAAATGTTTTCAACAAATTCAAATTGAAGTATCATAACGATATTAGGATTTATAATGTGCATACCTGAATTCGTTGTAAACATAGAAATAACCACGAACATGCATTCACGCGGAAGTATCCGTGACTAATCCTTTTATTCTTTGGGAGATCTCATTCAGATGCGTCCCTGTCACTGCAACCTCGCTCCCCTTTCAGGATTAGTTGTTGTCGTTCTCAGTTCTGGAGATCACAGCATATTCTTGAAAGATCCTGATTTTTAAACTGCACCAAGTGTGCCATAAATAGAAATCAGTGGGTAAAGGGTTCAACCCACTCTTCCTGTACACAGAATGACCCACCCTGAGATTCCCAATCCACTTAAGTGCGCAGAGGTGACTGGTGGATCTGGAGCCCAGGGAGTAGGCGTGGTCGTGGGCTTGGTCCGGGGCTGAGCTCTGTAAATGGGTTGAGGAAAAGGAAAATCCTGTCATTTGAAGGCGGTCTCAGAGAAGCATCTTTCTTCCAGTCAAAGTCCCAGCAAATGGACCATACAAAACTAACATAGATAGGGTTTTACACAGTCAATTCTGTAAAAAGCAAATTTGATGTGAAAGCATATACATTAAACCATAATGTACTAAGAAGGCCAAAATCAACCTGTATTGTCCAAATGACTGTATTTCGGGAACCTAAATCTGTGTGATCTCTGGGATGTACACCTTTCCACCCTTCCCTGACCTGCAAGGTTCCCTTGACCCTGTACCCTACGGTTATTTCAAGTCATTATAAACTGATGGGCATGCACATTTTTTTTTTCTTTCTTCAGTACTGGGGATTGAACCCAGGGGCATTCTACCTCCGAGCTCCACCCCCAGCCCTATTTCTTATTCTTTATTTTGAAACAGAGTCTCACTAAGTTGCAGAAAGTCTCACTAAGTAGCTGAGGCTGGCTGCGAACCTGGATCCTCTGGTCTCAGCCTCCCAAATACTGAGATTACAAGCGTGTGCCTGGCTAGGTCATGCACATTTGTAATCCCAGTATTTGGGAGGCCGAGACAGGAAGAATGTAGGTTCAAGGACCGTCTCAGCAAGTAGTAATACTCCAATCACCTAACTAAACCCTGTTTCAAAATAAAAATATAATAGGGTTGGGGGTGTAGCTCCGAGGTAGAATGCCCCTGGACTTGCATTCACTCTCCTTCTTCCTCCATCCTCGACCCAGTGTCCATTTCTCGAGTCTTCATTCTGGACAAGAGTTCTAAGCTTTCAGGCTCCACCCTGGACACTCAAGACCCGCAACATGTTTGTGGATTTCAGCACACACATCAGATACTGGGACACTTTTTCAAGGAGACTGGAATAAAACCGTCATTAAAGGTAACAAATTGTAAATCTTTTTCCTATACTTTGTTTTTTTTCAAATATTCATAGTATTTTTGTCTTTGTAATTAATGGTGATCTGATTTAAAATACAATTATAATTTATAGGCATAAATTTGATCATTTACCTTTACATTGCAACAACAAATTAAATACAGAATGAGAGTTTGTTTAACACATAAAAGAAATTCCTAGAATTACATACCTGAAGGTATGAATTATAGGGTCTTTCTGGTTGTCCAGGAGGAACAAATTGGGATAAGTCAGGAACAGGCGAGGCTCCTGAAGGTTCAGAGGGGCTTTGCCACCTCTCCCTGAAACCTGGGTGTGCTTGGTGGCTCTTTGCTGTCAAATCCTTTAGTGTATTTAGAGCTCAGAGCTGTTTGAAGACTCCAACATTCATTCTATTGCAGGATGAGTTATGTCATACCATCTATGAAAGATCACTAATTGGGTTATTTCCAGAAAATACTCATACATATGGTTTCTATTCCAGTTTTTGTGTATGTCAATTAGGAGTTAGAGTTAGAATGTCTTAAGGATCTTCCACCACACAGATTAGAGAGGGTGTTACCCCCATGTATGGGTACTTGGGTTTAAATATTGTAACTGGAAGACAACATTAATTACATCTTTTTTTTTTTGCAGTACTGGGGATTGAACTCAGGGGCATTCTACCTCTGAGCTATACCCCCAGCCCTATTTTTTATTCTTTATTTTGAAACAGGGTCTCACTAAGTTGCAGAAAGCCTCACTAAGTAGCGGAGGCTAACCATGAACCCGGATCCTCCGGTCTCAGCCTCTCAAATGCTGGAATTACAAGCGTGCGCCACCACGCCCGGCTTCATTACATCTTTTATTTATCTATTTATTTATTTATTTATTTATTTTGCGGTACTGGGGGTTGAACTCAGGGGCATTCTACCTCCGAGCTACACCCCCAGCCCTATTTTTTATTCTTTATTTTGAAACCGAGTCTCACTAAGTTGTGGAGTGCCTCACTAGGTAGCTGAGGCTGGCCACGAACCTGGATCCTCCAGTCTCAGCCTCCCAAATGCTGGGATTACAAGCGTACGCCACCACACCCGGCTCATTACATCTTTTATGTAATGTAATTTACATTTTTTGTAAATGTAACATACATTTTTATGTAATTGTAACTAGAAGACAACATTCATTATATTTTTATGTCATTTTTTTACTAGTATGTCATTTTTTATGCTGGTATTCTTTGTCCTCTCCAGTGTGTGTTCTCTCATGTTATCAAACTGAAGACCACTGGCAGAAGAATTTCTTACACAGATAAATTTCTTACTATTTATCTCCAGTGTGGGCTCTTTGTCGCTAAGGCAACCCAATGCTGTCCAAGGCTTTTCCACAAGATGGCACTGATATGGTGTCTCACCACTGAGTTCGACTGTGCTTTTTATAGCCAGACGTATAACTAAAGGCTTTACAACATAGATAATATTAAAATGGCCTCTCTCTTGTGTGAAACATCTTATGTGATCCAAGGGACAGGAGCTAGCGAACGTCTTTCCCACACTGACGGGATTCACACGGTTTCTCTCTAGTGTGTGTTCTCTCATGCTGTGTGAGTTTCGAGTGCTGGCTGTATGCTTTCCCACATACATGGCATTCGTAAGGTTTCTCCCCAGTGTGGGTTCTGTCATGTGTTCTAAGGCTAGAAGACGTGATAAAGGCTTTCCCACACCGGTGGCATTCGTAAGGTTTCTCTCCGGTGTGTGTTCTCTCATGATATCTAAGGGAGGAAGAGGAGTTGAAGGCTTTCTTACAACAAAAACATTTGTATGGCCTCTCTCCTGTGTGAATCATTTTGTGGTGTGTCAGGGAGCTGAGGTATTTGAAGGCTTTCCCACACGCGTGACACTCATGTGGCTTCTCTCCAGTGTGTATCCTCCCATGTTTTCTGAGTGTACAGGACCTGTTGAAGGCTTTCCCACACAGGCGACACGCGTATGGTTTCTCTCCCGTGTGTGTCCTTTCATGTGCTCTAAGGGTAGAGGAGGAGTTGAAGGCTTTCCCACACAGGTGACATTTATACGGCTTCTCTCCGGTGTGTGTTCTCCCATGCTCACTAAGATGACAAGATCGACTGAAGGCTTTTCCACACAGATGACATTCGTATGGTTTCTCTCCGGTGTGAGTTCGATTGTGTGTGGTAAGTAAGAACATATTAGTAAAAGCTTTATCACACTGATGGCATTTGTATGGCCTCTCTCCCGTGTGAATCTTCTTGTGTCGCATAAGAGAAATGAGGTGTTTGAAATTTTTTCCACACAAATGGCATTCATGTGGTCTCTCTCCTGTGTGTGATTTTTCGTGTCGTCTAAGGTGAGAAGATGTGTTGAAGGCTCTCCCACACAGGCTGCATTCGTACGGTTTCTCTCCGGTGTGAATTCGAATATGCACTCTAAGGCCAGAGGTATCTCGAAAAGCTTTCCCACACACATGACATTTGTGTAGTTTCTCTCCAGCGTGTGTTCTCTCATGTTTTCTAAGGTGACAAGATGTGGCTTTCCCACACAGACTGAATTCATATGGTTTCTCTCCAGTGTGTGTTCCTTTCTGTCTTCTCTGGCCATACGGTGCATTGGAGGCTTTCCCGAACAGACTGCATTCATGTGGTTTCTGTTCAGCATGATTTTGAATATGGACTGTAAGGCCAGAAGGGTCATAAAGGGCTTTCCCATGAAGCTGGCATTCATATAGTTTCTCTCCAGTGTGAGTCTGTATCTGTGCTGTAAGGATAGAGGTATAAATGAAGGATTTCCCAACTAAATGACATTTAGCCTCTTTCGAGTGAGTCATCTTGCATAGCTGTAGGGCAGAGAAGTGACTGAGGGCTTTCCAACACACATGGAATTCACGAACTTTCTCACCAATGTGAGCTCCCTTGTGTTTTCTACTCAGAGGTGTGTAAAAGCTTTCTCATATATATGATATCCACGAGCAATTCATATGGAAAATCTCATCTGATATGTAAAACTGATACACTAGTCATTGTTAAGAAAAAAGTTGATATTGAGTGTTTGCGAACTAATGTGGATTACCATGAAGGATTGAACATTAATGAGGAAAATAAGAAAAAATTAGGAAGTCAGCCCAGAAAACATGTTTAGAGTGTAATTTTTTTTTTTTTGTACTGGGGATTGAACTCAGGGGCATTCTACCTCTGAGCTACACCCCCAGCCCTATTTTTTATTCTTTATTTTGAAACCGAGTCTCGCTAAGTTGCGGAGTGCCTCATTAGGTAGCTGAGGCTGGCCGAGAACCCGGATCCTCTGGTCTCAGCCTCCCGAATGCTGGGATTACAAGCGTGCGCCACCACGCCCGGCCAGAAAACATGTTTAAATAGAAAGTATTGAAGTTTCTTTACAAGAGTAGAATTAAAATCTTCAAGAGCACATTTCAGTGTGATGAAAGAGTAGTTGCAAATAAAATGTAAAGAAACAACTTTCTTTAGTGTAATTATAAATTCTATGAAATTATCAGGGCTGTGATTAGAGTGGAATATAGCGAGTGTATTCAATATGTTTATAGAGCCAGACATGGTGGCCCATGTAATCGCAGTACTTAGGAGGCTGAGACAGAAGGATTACGGGTTTTTGTTTTGTTTTGTTTTGTTTCAGTACTAGGGATTGAACCCAGGGGCATTTTACCTCCAAACTACACCCCCAGTTCTATTTTTTACTCTTTATTTTGAAACAGATTCTCACTAAGTTGCAGAGGGCCTCACTAAGTAGCTGAGGCTGGCCATGAACCCAGATCCTCCAGTCTCAGCCTCCCACGTACTGGGATTACAAGCGTGCGCCACGGCTGGCTCTGAAAACCCATGTTTAACATAGGTGGAAATAATCTTCCTCAGACCCATCTCATAAGCCATCTAAAAGCTTCCCATGGGGTCCCCAATCAATAACCTCTTTTCCTGCTATAGTCAACTTTTGAGGATGGGCTGTCACACACTCTAAAACATATAAAGAAATCCATCTAGATTTTTGAGAACTATTTCCTATGCTAGGAAGTGGTTCTGGCTTGTTCCAATCTATCCAATTCTGATTCAGCCTTCTGGGTGGTGACCTTGATCTGTCCTCGGGTGACTGGGCTAGCAGAAGTCATCCTAGGCTTCACTGCTTGAATGAATGACTGCCCTCCCTCCCACCACCCAGGTTAGCTTTAGCCTTTTGATTCCTCTGGTCATCTCCTGAGTTTCCGATTTGATATGGTCTGACATTTCTACCTGGAATCCAAACACAGACATCATTATTTTTTACAGAAGCATATCTTCTGCCAAGAGTCATTAATGGACAGGAACCTTTTCTTTCCCCAGGGTCGTTCATGCAAGGGACTTCAGCACGCAGCAACGCAGCACCAGTCATTCCATCACAAGTTCACAAGCATATATACGTTTTGTTTCAGCACTCACCAAGGAATACCAGATGGCTGGTGTTTTCTTCCGTCACATCCCTGTACAGCTGCCTCTGGGCTGAGTCCAGCAGGGCCCACTCTTCCTGGGTGAACTTGATGGTTACATCTTCAATGGTCATCGGCTCCTAGAACATCATGGACATTCCATTTTGCACAGTGGGAGGTTAAGGCAAATGTCCCGAGGCGGAGGGCACGTGTGAGAACAGGGAGAGCAAGCGCGCTCGGGCGCAGCCCATTCATTCTCATCGCCCAGCATGCAGCTCACTCACAGACACCCAGACACTCCGAATTCATGGTACTTATAATAAAGTAATTCTAGATGGGCTGTGATGTAAACAGAAAACTTTTAATACTTTCAGAAAGGTTTTTATAACATATGCACTTGAAATGCTTAACTTAAACATATTTCACTATGTAAGGAACTTTTGGGGGGCATTAGGGATTAAAGCCAGTGGCACTCACCTCTGAGCTATCCCCCCAGTCCTATTTTATTTTGAAACAGGTCTCACTATGTTGTTGAGGGTCCCAGTATACTGCTGAGGATGTCCTGGGGCCCGGATCCTCCTGTCTCAGAGTCCCAAGTACTAGGATTACTGGTATATGCCACCATGCCTAGCTCATTTAAATAACCATACACCATAAGGACTCCTCATAAGGCAAGCCATATTAATGATATGCCACTTTTATATCATGACTATTTTTATATTTTCTTTTTCTTTTTTTGGCAGTACTGGAGATTGAACCCAAGGGCATTCTACCTCTGGGCTATGTCCCCAGTCCTATTTTTTATTCTTTTTTTTTTTTTTTTTTTGCGGTACTGGGAATGGAACCCAGGGGCATTCTACCTCTGAGCTACAGCCCCAACCCTATTTTTTTATTCTTTATTTTGAAACAGGGTCTCCCTAAGTTGCGGAGGGCCTCACTAAGTAGCTGAGGCTGGCCACGAACCCAGATCCTCTGGTCTCAGCCTCCTAAGTACTGGGATTACAAGCGTGCACCACCACACCCAGCTATGAGTCAGTGCTTTCACAGGAGGCCATACAGTGGTGCCATCTTCAAGGACACAACCATAATGGGCACTGGAGTGTATTCATGTTACGTTGGCAAGTAGATTAGATACCCATGGGCCCCTGGTGCATGACACCCCAGAGTAAAGGAATACCTCCTGCTTATACTTACGACTGTCCCATCTACTGTGAATAAGGGTGCAGTTTCAATAGAAAAAGGCACTCTCTGCTCACCAGCGCCTGCATTGTCATCGATTCAGTTTCCTGCTCTCTTCCTCTGGGTTTCCACTCACAGACAGTCCAAGCGGTAAGAAAGAGAATCTGTGGATGAAGAAAGAAACCTTGAGGCTCCAGTTGTGTACAATTTTCAGACCCACCTGTCATGAAGTCCTGGTCATTCATTATAGTGTGAACTCACCTCCAATCAAAGAAAAATGCAGCGCATTCGAAAAGAAACAGGCACAGTGCTCTCACCTATACCCCAAGGTCAATTAATAAGGCTCTGCTTGTGATTTTAAGAGTGATGATATAAGCACAGTTATGGACAAAGAAGGACAAGTATTGAGTTTCACGTGTGAATTGGTCAGTGTACTCCAGAGATTCTATTCCATCCCCGATTCTAAGACATGGGGATGGCTACCTCAGAGCCCATGAAGATTTTTGGTTTTGCCAATAGGTAAATATTATGAGATATTTATGGCTATCGTTGGTGCATCAGAATAGTGGGCAACACATTTTTTCAAAAGGGAATATGTATCTTTCTTATACAAATGAAATAAAACCAAAAATAATGGCAAACATAAATAAAATATTACTGAAAATTTAGGGTACTTCTCCCTTTGAGTAATCTTGCATATTTTTAAAAGTACATCATGAAAAACAGTATCTAAATACACCAGGAGCCGGGCGTGGTGGCGCACGCTTGTAATCCCAGCATTCGGGAGGCTGAGACCAGAGGATCCGGGTTCGCGGCCAGCCTCCGCTACCTAGTGAGGCACCCCGCAACTTAGTGAAACTCGGTTTCAAAATAAAGAATAAAAAATAGGGCTGGGGGTATAGCTCGGAGGTAGAATGCCCCTGAGTTCAATCCCCAGTACCACAAAATAAATAAATAAATAAATAAATACACCAGGTAATACTTAAGTAAATCAAATTTGCCAATGGAAGGAATCTAAAAATACATACAAGAAAGCCGGGCGTGGTGGCACACGCTTGTAATCCCAGCATTCGGGAGGCTGAGACCAGAGGATCCGGGTTCGCGGCCAGCCTCAGCTACCTAGTGAGGCCCTCTGCAACTTAGTGAGACTCGGTTTCAAAATAAAGAATAAAGCCGGGCGTGGTGGCGCACGCTTGTAATCCCAGCATTCGGGAGGCTGAGACCGGAGGATCCGGGTTCGAGGCCAGCCTCAGCTACCTAGTGAGGCCCTCCGCAACTCAGTGAAACTCGGTTTCAAAAATAAAGAATAAAAAATAGGGCTGGGGGTATAGCTCGGAGGTAGAATGCCCCTGAGTTCAATCCCCAGTACCGCAAAAAAAAAAAAAAAAAAGAATAAAAAATAGGGCTGGGGGTATAGCTCGGAGGTAGAATGCCCCTGAGTTCAATCCCCAGTACCGCAAAAATAAATAAATAAATAAAAAATAAAAAAATAAAAATAAAAATACATACAAGAAAATTATCTGCAAGCTGGGGCATGGCTTGCAATCCCAGTATGTGGGAGGCTGAGACCAAAGGATCCAGGTTCGCAGCCAGCCTCAGCTACTTAGTGAGGCCCTCCACAACTTAGACCCTGCTTCAAAATAAAGAATAAAAAATAGGGCTGGGAGCCGGGCGTGGTGGCGCACGGTTGTAATCCTAGTACTTGGGAGGCTGAGACAGGAGGGTCCAGGTTCACGGCTAGCCTCAGCTGCTTAGTGAAGCTCTCCACAACTTAGTGAGACCCTCTTTCAAAATAAAGAATAAAAAATAGGACTGGGGGTGTAGCTTCGAGGTAGAATGCCCCTGGCTTGATCCCCAGTACCACAAAAACAAAAAAAAAAAAATTATCTGCCTTTCTTATATTAATGTTGAAGGACTAAAAGAAATAATACAAGTACCTATCAGAGGAATGAAAATAAATCATATTTTTTCAAAAATCTTTTTCATGAAGCCCATAAAATTAAAAGAAGCAGAAACTACATGACTTATAAACAAAGAAATATACATAAGGTGGAGGGCAAGGCACACAAGCAAGCTTTCTGTGTTGAAGAAAAAGCTCTTTCTGCCTGGCCTAATGCAGTAGCCACCAGACTTAGGTGTTTACAGAACACCTGAAATGTGGCTAATGCTGCAGAGGATGTGAGGTTCAGCAAATTAATTTGCACTTTGTTTAAATATAATTTTAGTTTTGGTTTAATTCAATTTTATAATCACTAATCACTAGCAGTTAATAGTAGCCAGATCTAATGTAACGGATGTAAGACAAAAACCGGAAAGGCACTTTGAGAGACAAAATAGGAATGAGAAGGGTGAAGTAGCTGTCGATGTAATACAATCTAATGATCATAAGATGGGGCTTTGTTGTGACAAATGTCTGAAGATCGGCAGGATGCACATCAGTGTACCGGAAGGAGGCTCCCTCCCATGTTGGAGAACTCACCAGAGAGCAAGCTGGAGATGGCGGAGCCCATGAGATTCTGAGGCAGGCTCCACAGGCAAGCAGCAAGTTGGTCCTTTCCCAATGACCTGAACTCTGCGGTTCCTCCTTCTCCCTGGAAATGCACCCTCTACTTGACTTCCTTTTCACACCTGGAAATCGGCTCATTCGTCAAATCTGGGCCACATTCCAGGGACACCCTGACTGTGGAGACACTGAACCTTGTCAGGACTTCCTTCTGGGCACACCATGATCACGTTGGGTTTCCAAACAACTGTGAAATTACAACCTTCTCACAAAGTAGAGAGAAAGGAGTTTGTGTACTTTTCAAAGGGGAACTAGGAACATTCATTTGGATCTTTGTTAATTTTTTTGTTTTTGGTGATACTGGGGATTGGAACCAGGGAAATTCTACCTCTAAGCTACATTGCTGGCCTATTTTTTATTTATTTATTTATTTATTTTTTTATTTTTTTGTGGTACTGGGGATTGAACTCAGGGGCGTTCTACCTCCGAGCTATACCCCCAGCCCTATTTTTTATTCCTTATTTTGAAACCGAGTCTCACTAAGTTGCGGAGTGCCTCACTAGGTAGCTGAGGCTGGCCAAGAACCTGGATCCTCCGGTTTCAGCCTCACGAATGCTGGGATTACAAGCGTGCGCCACCACACCCAGCATATTTTTTTTTTATTTTGAAACAAGGTCTCCTGAGGTTGATGAGTCTCACTACTTTCTGAGGCTGTCCTTGAACCTGTGATCCTCCTGTCTCAACCTCGTAAATCCCGGGATTACAGGTGTGTGCCACCATGCTAGGCTTTTGTTAATTTATAAATACCCTTGAGTGTATTCCACTGACTCCAAAAGTCTGGGAATTCAGAAAGGAACAAGACACAGTGGAGTTCCTTGGATATAAAGCTCAAATTTCCCAAAGGAAAACAGAAATTGAAAGGAAAATGGAAATTGAATAAATAGAAAAGTTTGAAATATAATTATGGTATTACAACATCCACTATTAAAACAATGGAGGATCCCAGCATTCGGGAGGCTGAGACCGGAGAATCCGGTTTTGCAGCCAGCCTCAGCTACCTAGTGAGGCACTATGCAACTTAGTGAGACTCAGTTTCAAAATAAAGAATAAAAAATAGGGCTGGGGGTATACCTTGGAGGTAGAATGCCTCTGAGTTCAATCCCCAGTACCAAAAAATAAAAAATAAAAAAATAAGTCGGGTGTGGTGGCGCACGCTTGTAATCCCAGCATTCGGGAGGCTGAGACCGGAGGATCCGGGTTCTCGGCCAGCCTCA
>PVLC010034946.1:0-16612 GCA_004027655.1 Graphiurus murinus | reverse complement strand
ATGTGAAACTTCCTGCTTTGGGGACATCAGGGCACCAGAGGACTTCACAAAGTAGCACAAACAGCAGGGCAAGTGAAAACTTCCCTGTGAAAACTTCAGAAAGAAGCCCAAGGCCACACTGATGTCAAGACTATACATTCCACTTTCAGGATCCCATGGCCCGAGATTGCAAGAAATACTTATTCTCTCTCAAGTAGCATAGCACCTACAGCAAGCCTGCCCAATGGAAATGCTGGAGCTATGTGTCGATTGGAAGATGGCAGGAAGCAGGAAACAAAGCTTAACCTTTTATAAATGCACCTTCAACCCATGCCATGTCCTCACGGAAGACACAAGACATGGCTAAACCCTACGATAGAAAAGATGTGTCCCGGGGATGAGATGACCCCCACTAGTAGTAGCCAGTCCCTTTATGAAGGTCGTATGACAACCTTCACTGACAACCACAGCACCTATAAGAGCCATGTGATGTCCCAGCAGTCCTCATCACTGCCACACTCAGGATTGCTAAGCATTTCAAGTTCTCCTTTGAGCCAGGGACGACTTCCAGAAAACAAGCAGGAGTTCCCGAAGAATCCCTCCGTAGTGAGGCCCTACGTCTGCACATACCCAGACTGTGGGAAATCTTACACCAAGGCTTCCCACCTCCGTATCCATGGGTGCAAACACACTGGGGAGAAGCCCTATGTGTGCAACGCACCGGGATGCACGCGGACATTCTCCCACTCCGATGAACTGTTTAGACACCAAAGAAAACACACTGGGGATCAACGCTACCTGTGTATTCAATGCAACAAGTATTTTGCATGATCCGATCACTTAAAGCAGCATCAAAGAGTCCACAGAGGGAATGCCATCAGTCCATGAATATAGCGAAGATACTCTACTAAATTTCTGTTTCCTTAGTTTACTTATACACTGTGCCAGTACATAATATTTACAAGTGAAATGAAACATTTACTAAGTTTTCATCTCGTTTCCTAAAGATGGAAAATATGTATATACTTTCCTATAAAAACTGGATAATAGAGCCGGGCATGGTGGAAAAACACTGGATAATAAACAACTGGATCCAATCCAAGGCAGTCTTGGTTCACTGCCCTCTCTAGGATAACTGCTTTTTCAGTGTGCTATGAATCCTTTGAGACCTTGCTCTGTGCATTCACCTCTGTGTGCACTTATGAAAGACATCTGGTGAAAGATGCCCATTCCTCTATCAGATCAAGGTCAAAGTAGAGCCAGGAGGTGATGTGCAAGGGTGGTCTCATGCCTGTATGTTTGAGAAAACTATCACAAAGACTCTCCAGGTCCTTATGCACAAAGGCCTATGACAAAAGTATTATAAGTACTCGCTGTCAGGGCTGGGGACAGAGCTCCGTGTAGAGTGCTTGTCTCCCATGCATGAGGCCTCGGGTTCCATGTCCAGCACTGTAAAAAAGAAAAAGAAACCCCCAAAAATGTGACAGCACAAGAATTCCATAACAGTTGCTTCTGGGAAGACATCTTACCAACAAAGAATAATTACCAGCTCTTGCAATAAACCTCTGTGGCTTATAAACTTTGTTTTAGGATAGCTGCTGTGAAATTCTCCTTTTTGCCTTTTCAAATTTCCCTTGTCTGACCTCCTTGGATATGCCTATGGTTATATGGATCATATCACATACATGCCAGATTATAATTACTTGCTCATTCCCAGGTGGACACATTTCCTTGAGATTCTGTTATTTAGGGTTATATAATGTGGTGTCAGAAGTGGGATCTGAAGCACAATACCCTTCAAAAGACTCTCCAGCTCTCGAAGTTGGGTGTGGTGTCCGCTTGAAGCCTTTGTGCTCTCCACGTGGACGGCTCTCCTTTCCGCCCTGGTGACTCTATTCTTAGGTTGAGCTTTTTGATAGAAGTTCTATGACGTTGTTTGGGCAAAAGTTTGGATGAAATTGCCTTAATAAAAGACTATCACAAAAAAAATGTGTCCTATCAAAGAGCTTAGATAAAGACTGACCAATGACCTCAAGCTGACATCTGCACAACCAGCTGGGTGATGCCAACTTATTTCTTGGTGAACACCAACTGGAGTAGCCTATACCTTCTGGCCACAGCACAGGATAGAATTACTCCTGAAAGCCAGCTCCAGGATGCTCTAGAGAAGAGAAGCACTGCAGGAACACAAGATCTCATGCTCAGACTGTAAGGACTTGCTTTTGTACCTACTTGGACCCCTGGAGTTTCTGTGGGAATGTATGAAAGGCACCTACTCAGGCCAGAGCAAAGCCTAAGACCAAAGTCTTTACCTCCACCCCCCTCACCTCCCCCATAGGGACACACACTCTCTCTGTTGAATTCTCTGGGTCAGGAGCCTTATTCTCCAGTAGTACCGGCACTTGATGTGGGTGGAAAGATCTTTTCAGAGAACCAGAAATGTGCAATACTCTTCTTTTTCCTTTCTTTTCACAACTAAGAGGAATTAAATGTCACCAAAAAAGGGGAGGGCCACCATCTTTGCCAGGTTCCCCAATGCTTATGGAATTTCTCTCCAGTGAGGAAAAGTGAGTGGCCCTTTAAAATCTTTGTTCTCCCAAAGCCTCAGGTAGTTCCTGCCAACTTCTGGACATCTGGGGGTCCCAAGAACTCCTGAATGCAGAGAAAGAAATCCATTAACAGCCAGTTTTCTCCCTCTGTGTCAGACTTTATCTTGAACCATAGTATGCCTACAGACTAGACACCTGTAATACGCCTCACCTCACCGTAGGGACCCTCACGGGAGTGAAGGTGCTTGTTTCCTCAGGACATCGGATGTGATTCATGTTCCTACATTAACTTGATCAGAAAGGCCAGTGTCTCATAAGTTAGTATGAGAGGCCTTTCCTCTGCCATAGGCATTTTCTTGAAACACTTATAAAGGAAACATCTCAACCTCTGAGCAATACACAGTTCCAACCCAAGTCAGTTTTACAAGGGCAGGATGTATCTAAAAGACCCAACTTCTCTATGCTTAGTCAATATGCTCTTATTTAAAAAAGTGAACTCGATTATTCTGAACAACGTTTTTGTACAGTTCAGACTTACTTTGGTAAGATAGAATTGGTTTGTTTGTATTTGGGGAAGTCTGAACATCAAGAACACCAAGATAACTGGTTATTTTCCAGAGTCAAAGAGGTCTTGTGAAGCGTCAGCTCCTGAGCCATGGAGGAACATAGCTACTCTGAGTTTGGCTTTAATTATCAGTCTTTAGATGGAGCACATGTTGGCATCTTAGAGAATCTGTATTCCAAAGAAGTGTGAAGAGAATGTCAGATGAGAATGCCTCAAAGAAAAGCTTATGTGGCTCAGGGAAGAAGCAAATTCTACCAGAAGACTCCTGGCAGGGACAGGCCTCTATTCTGGAGGTATGTGACTTAGGCCAACACCTTACCTGATAATGTTCTGGTGACTAAAGAGCAGGACCTTTTCTCCAAGACCCACCCAATTGTGAGAGCCTGTTGGCCAAACCAAAAGATAAGGCATATTTCACCTGGGTCTACAAAGTTTCCCCAAAGATCCTTCCTGTCCAATGCATGGGTTCCATCAAGAAATACACACAGAATAAAAATTGTACGTTTCATTTCCCTCTGAAACCAAGATGCCAAGATTCCCGATCGTGCAGTCTTTGAAGATGATGCCTTGGTACTGGGATTAGAGCCTCAGACCTTAAGTTCTGTGCTCTACACAGGAGCCCTTTCTGGGCTGAGTTTGCTGTATTCTTTCTTCATTTGGAATCTGATTGGTACTGACCAAGGCCTCCAGACAATGATTTCAAAGACCCCGTTTTGAGAAACCAAGTCACCTGTGAAATTTATATTACCCTCCACTGAAACTGGAAAATCCTTTTGTTCCATCCAGGCACTTTAACTATAGAGCAGCAATGAGTTCTGACTGAGCGAGGAGGAACCTCTGCAGTCTCCATATTCAGGGTGTCCCTGCAAATTCTGCAGGCCAGCTGCACTCCACAGCTCAAAGTGCCGGTACTACTGGAGAAGAAGGCTCCTGATCACTGTGGGAAGGGACAGCCCAGAGAAGTCTGCAGAGTGTGTGTGTCTCTATGGGGTAGGTGAGGGAGGTGGAAGCAAAGACTTTGGTCAGACTGTGCTCTGGCCTGAGTAGGCGCCTTTCCTACATTCTCACAGAAATTCCAAGGGTCCAAGTAGGTACAAAAGCAAGGTGGGTAGAACAGTGGTGGCAATATATGCAGTTATATCAGGATCCCCACTCTAACACAGGGTGTATTAAAGGTGTGAGTTTTGCAAGCACCTTGTGTTCTTTTGTACATGTGTGCCTAAAGAGTGTTCAGGGTAAAGAACTTGAGTGTTTGGAACTTCAGGGTTGTATTACAAGCCCCCACAGCTGAGGCAACCCACAGAGGCTGCCCAGCAGGGAAGAGTTGGGAATCAACACCCAGGTGGCCCTTTTCCCTTGAAAGCCTGCAGACTACCTGCCAAATCATTGTCTTTAGACACAAGTGATTGCTGTTGCTAACAGCTGCCCTCACATCCTTTCTTTGGCTCTACAATTTAACTTCCTAACTAAACCAGAAATAAGCCATAGAGCTCAACATCCTGCCAGAATTTGAGACGTTTGAGCAATGTTTGCTTTGTAATTCAGTTGGTAGTGTCAACTCTAAGGCTGTGTTATACACAGATGAAGGTGCCTTTGTTTTCCTCAGAACAGTCCTGATTAAATGCACGAGGGGTGGGTGCAGCTATAGCAATTGCTCTAACAGCCTCATTTAGGCCTGGTAAACAAGTTCTGATTTCTCAAAACAGGTAGGTAGAAGTCTACACAGGCTGTTTCAGGAACTACAATATTTTAGAGACTTAACATTCCTAGGGCCCTTCAGTTCACAGAATCACCTTCACGCTATTTCTCAATCAAGGACTGTGGGTGGGAAGTGGGATCACCCACTTGAGCCTTAGACTCTAGCCAACCAGTGGTGCCACAGGAAAAGGGAGAAAGCAAGCCAGGAAACCCTGCAACCTAAAGTGCTATATTAAGCGCACAATTTAAAGTGCTGTATGAAGGGCAGGTGACCATCATTTAGGAGATGTCTGAGCACACACTGTAGAGAAGAGTTTGCCAGTCAGATTCTAGGAAAGACAATTCCAGGGAAACAGGGAGCACAGAAAGTCTGGGGGCAAGCGCATACCTGGGGCACATTTCTGGAACACTAAGGATTCTGGTATCCAAGTAAAAAGGGAGAGGGCTCCAAGGAATGTAGTAGACTCTGATGTAACCCGCATGCTCATCACAGTGTTTAGTAGGCAGTTTAAAAAGTTAGCCATTACCATGTGAATATTAAGAGTCCCAGATCCTTTAAGAAATATTGACAAAGGAACTCAGCTGCTGAGTGAAGGTGGGAGACAGTACACTCGGCCAGGACAGCGGCAAAAGGTGAAATCAATTACCAGGTGAGCCACATAGGACTCAGGCTCCGTGGTGCAGGGTAACAGCTTGAGTATCAAACTCAAAGCAGAGCCAACAGGACTTTCAGAAAGATTGGGTAGGAAAAAAGAAATCAGTGGCCATCCTGGGCTTTTTAGCACAGGTTTAAGAACTTTGTAAGCACCCACAGACTTACGAACCTTTTGCCCTCTTGTCCCTACCCTACTGAAAGTTTACGCAGGAAGCATGAACACTTCACTGGCCTTACTTCCCCACCTTCCTGAACCGCTAACCCCCCGCACCCCAAAGTTTGTTTCACTCCTCTTGCTTTCTTAGGAAATACCCCTGGTCCTCTCAGGACCCACGTATCTCCTTAACTCTTTTTAGCTTTCTAGAAAAAGTTTCTGCAAGAGAAAACTCAGAGCCAGCAAGGAACAGTCCTGAAATTCTTAAGCAGAGAAAGGCAGACTTCTTAGTCCTGCTCAAGATAAATTTTAGAAAGCGAGAGTCACGATGTTTACAAAACCCATGCCAGTACTTCCAAGCTTCTCCCATCTCCGGGTGCCCCCCTCCACCACCATCACCAGTTTTTCCCCAGAGCTTCTTCGGCCCAACTTCCACCCACCCTGCTCCATGGAATCTTATGCTGCTGCAGGCTGCCCGCACCACCTTTTAAAGAGTCCTCGAGGCAACGTCACTTCCGGGGCGGGGCCGGCGGGAAGGGGCGGGGCTACCCACCAAGTTGTTGATTATGTAGAGACACAGTTGGGGGGGGGGGGCTAGCCACGTGGGTGCGTGCTTCCGGATCAGAGTGCTGCAGGGACAGTGTGCAGTCACTAGCTGGCAGCCTCAGCCTGGCCTCGACTTCCCCTCCATGCCTGGCGCCACCCATATGTCACCAGCCCAGCCTTCCACTGAAGAATGTTCAGACTTGCAGCTCTGTTCTCAAAGGAGGAGATATTTAGATTACACAAGTTGAAATTTAAAGTTGAAAAACCTGTTCTCTTGGGAGTGATTAGCAACTCCAATCCCCTTTCACACAACTGTGTAGAGCCCGCGCTGACCTGGGCCCTTCAGCCGGGGTCCAGGGTGGTCAAGACCACACAGCACACGAGTCATGGCGGGCTCATCTGAGCGCAGGTTGGATCCTCACCAGCTGCACTGCCAGAGTAGCTCAGAGCTCGACTCTTCAGGATTCTCATCTGGTCAGTGAGGTTCCTGCTTCTCTTCTGATTGTTGGTTGGAAGAAGTGCCAAGCAAAGAAAAACTCTCTGCTAGACGCGGAGGGAAGGAGCCAGGACTAGCTGCCTAGAGGCTGCGGAGTCTGTGAAGACAGAGCCAGCCTAGCCACAGCTCCCGCCTCTACGCCCCCATGGCAGCTGCTAAGGACCCTCATGAGGACCATGATACCTCCACGGAGAATGCAGATGAGTCCAACAACGACCCCCAGTTTGAGCCAATAGTTTCTTTCCCTGAGCAAGAAATTAAAACACTGGAGGAAGATGAAGAGAAACTTTTTAAGATGCAAGCAAAGCTGTTCCGGTTTGCTTCAGAGAATGAGTTTTCCAGAGTGGAAGGAGCCAGGAACTGGCGATGTCAACCTCCTGAAGCACAAGGAGAAAGGGACCATCCGCCTCCTCATGAGGAGGGACAAGACCCTGAAGATATGCGCCAACCACTACACACGCCAGTGATGGAACTGAAGCTGAACGCCGGCAGCGACTGTGCCTGGGGCTGGAACACCCATGCTGACTTCGCTGATGAGTGCCCCAAACCAGAGCTGCTCGCCATCTGCTTCCTGAACGCAGAGAATGCACAGAAATTCCAAACAAAGTTTGAAGAATGCAGGAAAGCGATCGAAGAGAGAGAAAAGGACCCGGCAAAAATGACCACGCCGAGAAAGTGACTGAGAAGCTGGAAGCTCTTTCTGTGAAGGACAAGGAGCCCAGAGAGGGGGCCGAGGAGAAGCAACGAGTCATCTTAATTTCCCTTTTCTTTTTCCTTTTTCTTCTATTTCTTTTTAAAATTTTGCCCTTCCCCTCCTTTTGGGTTTATTTTTGTTTTGTGTTCACAAGGAATTTTATATAAAGTACTGAATTCCAACAAAAAAAAAAAAGAAAAAAAAAAAACTCTCCATCCTGCACATGGACAAACACAAGCTCTTTATGAACAAGAGCCTTACAGTGGTTTGTTTTCCTCTTATTTCAAACATAGTGCAGGAACTCTAAGCCATTCTCTCCAGAAAAGCATTGCCAAGAAAAAAAAAAAAAAAAAAAAAAACAGAAAAGCCTTATTCCTGGAAGTTGTAATCAGCAGAGAGCTGTGAGGACCGACACATTTTGTCTGGCCAGGGCAGGGCCTGACACATGCTTGTGGAAATTTGATAGCACTGATGTGTTACATCAAAACAGGCAGGAAGCAGAGACAGGTCCACACACACACACCTCTTCCTTCAGCCCAGGAGGCCCCTAGCGACCTGCAGGCCCACCCAAGAGCACAGAATGAAGGAACTTGGATCCACAGATTTCTGCAGGGTCAAAGGAAGGTCTGAGGCAGGAACCACATAGCTGGTCAGCCATGAGTCAGAACAAGCTCAGTCCCTCAGAATACACTCAAACAGAAAGGTCATCAGAGCACCAGGGACCCACCAGAAGACAGAGCTTTGGACATCCGCACAGCAGTAAAGGAAGCCTTGCTGTTGTGGGATAACACGGTCCCACTCGTGGGTCCTTGGCCTCCATGATAAAAAGAATTTTAACACGTGCCAGTCAGGAACAAAAGGAAGGAATTAATTCAGAAAAGTGACTCGGGAAAACAGGTGAGCGGACATCTTCCTGACCACGTGAGCAGGAGGGCAAGAGAGTGTGAGGAGGGGGCTTTCTTTTTATAACTTTTTAAGAGGGGTAGGCACAGAAGCAGTCTGGACCTCCTTGAGATATAGGTGGGCGATAGGTGGGCATTCCAAGTTGGATCCTCCTCTTTCTCAGATTTCAAATGGATCTGACCTTGGCCCTGAATCTCAGGTGGGGGCAGGGCTTCAGGGATTTAGGGTGTCCAATCTCCTAAGAAACTTCCAAGGGGTGGAGTAGAGGCTGAAGCCCTTCAGTTCCAGGGTTTTTTATATTAAAGTGGTATTTTTACTTTTCCTTCCCATTTGTCTCCTTTTTACCTTACTTATTCTATCCTACATCATTGCTACCTGTCAGGACTCCACTGTAGAGTCCAACATGGCACTGACTTGCAGCTCAGCACACTGGAGAGATGGTGGGGACACACCGAGTCTGAACTTGGCCATGCCCAATTCCATGCCATCTTTCTCTAGAAGAGTTGGTCGCAGTATTTGAGATCTGACACTAGGATAAGAGACCCATACTTACTCCCAAGATATACCTGCTCATCCTGGCCCTTCCTAAGGGTACATGGGTATCTTGACTCAGCTTAGGTGAAGATCTGCCATGGTGAAAAAGCTATAGGAGACAGCTTCGTGGGGGGGGGGGGCACAAAACTATGTTTCAGCAGGGGAGGAGAAAAGGCGCCACTGAAGAACAGGATGGCCTCCAAGACAATGCCCATGTAGCAGTCCTTCTACCCAAGATGGACGCCGTCAACTTCAATGAAGAATGGCTCTCATCTCCCTTGGTCAGTCTGTTCTCTTTCCTGGAGATTATGCCCATGGGCTTCAGCCTCATGACCCTCGAGTCTATCTCCATTCTATACACACTCTTGGCAAACAGTGAACACAATGCCTTAGGACCTAAGGCTATCCTGTCCATAGAATAAAAGGAACAAGGTCGCTGGTAATGAAAAAGAGGAAAGAAGGAGTGATCCTAAGCAGATCAGGTTTGCACTATACGATGGAGAATTTGGAGGACTAAGGTTAGTGTAAGATTCCCAATAAACCTGGACACAGCAGACTGCACTTATAATAATACAGTTACTGCTGTGATGGATCAGTTTTATGGCTTTTCAGCCAGAGGAAGTTATCTGGAAGAGACGCAAGGAGACGTGCTTATGTTCAGGACCATATTCACCCTGCACTTAGCAACAATGGTAGCTTCCACAGAGGAAGGAGTTCAAGCTGAAGGAGCCCACCCCCTCTATGCAACAGTGCAGCCAGCTCCCCACACAGCACAAGTTCCACTTGCATCACACAGGGTCCATGTAACCCATGAGCAGGCTGAGAATCTAAGAGATGATGAAAGGCCTAGTGCTCAGAGCCGGCCAGGAGGTTCCCACTCACCACAAGCTGAGGTTAACAGAGCTGTCCCAAGAGACTCTTCCCTCCCATCATGGGCAGACTGCACACATGTGTGACACACGGCTTGAGTAATTGACTCATTTTCCCCCCATGATCCTGTTTCTCCAAGAAGTATGAAAAATGCTCACCAGAATAGTATCCAGCAAAAGCAGAAAGGGGATCAGACCTGGTGGTGTAATAATCAGCTTCCCAGCCCTGACAGCATCCCTAATCTGTTACCCCATCGGGTCACTAAGCCAACCAGCTGACACCGTGGTGATGGGAACAGGTTTAAAATCTTCTTCCAATCTCCAGAAACAGGCCCCGGAGGCACCTATTGTGCTACTGCCGAGGAGAGCTTGGCTCAGTGTGCACAGGACAGTCACACCTGTACTAGTGCCAAGGCATGAAGAAGGGAGGTTCAGAGGCAACTGAATATGCAGCCTTTCTGCCTTCAGCCCCGAAATTCCTACTGGAAAGATCAAGTAGAACATTGATCTGCGGAACTTTCACACCAACCAACTCAGGTGGACGCCCTGCATCTGGGACCAAGTTCTGAGACATTTCAGGGTAAAGCACATCTCAAAAAATGAAGAACACTGTTCCCAGACTTCCTGGACAGTAACACTTGGCAAGAACCAGAGAACAGAGAGAAAGGCAGAAGCTTCTAGGACCATGTGGCCTGCAGTCTGTGCTTCAGCTCCTCTGGGGCTGAGCCTGATGACCCTCTTGGAGTCCCAGATGCTGTCCTTTGCCCTTTCCAAGAAGCTATTAGAACAGATTTAAATCTCACAGGGAAACTCCTGCCCCTTACAAGGTGAGCAGTGACTCAGGAGGGTCTGTGTTTGCTCAACAGTCCTGAGGCAGAGAGACCAGATCTGAGGGGAGACCCCCATGCAGCTGTGTCCTGAATAAACTGGGGGGCCTTCATCAGTTGCCAGGCATCAGGAATCTATGTCCCCCTTCTCTTTGGAGTCTGAGAGAGACAAAGAAAACTGCATTTGCTTAGTGCTGCTTAGCCTTGGGCACCATGGTAAGCAGGGCTCACTCAAGGATCAGGGTAGCAGGCTGATCAGGCAGCCCTTCTTTGTGACCCGTAAAGGAGGGGTCTGGTTTTTCACTCTTTCCACCTGGGCAGTTTAACACATCCTGATGAAACTGAATTCCAGAGAGGATGTTGGAACAAGCAGTCTATGAGGAGTTCAGCCCACAGAAGACTGAGTCTCAGAAACTGGACTGCTCAGAATAGGCTGGGACTTAAAGAAATGAGCTTCTTTATGATCTCACTATCTTGATGAAGCATGATGAATCACCTCTCCCTGCAGAGCTGCTTACTGTGTGCAGGGCACCCCTGGGTCAGGATCCTTTATGGGGCTCCATAAAAAGTCTGTGTGCAGATCAATGATCCCTGAAGATAAACTTGTCCTAAGTTTTAGGAAGTGTGAACGTGTTGTATTGCATGTCTGGCAGAAATCAGGGGAGCATATTGAAAGCTTTTAATCAGCTGACTTTAGGATTCAGGTATTGAGGGGAGCGACTGTCGTTAAAAGGGCAATGAAAGAGGAAGAGGGGAGGAGGCCAGAGTTCAGAGGAGGGTCAGAGACAGTAACACAGGTACCCAGCCTGAAGAAATCCTCAAGTAGATGAACCAAAGGGCCTCCCTAAAGACAGGTAAGTCAAGGAATCATTAACAACCAGATAGAAATCCAAGCCAGCCAACCTTTTTATTCAAGAGACCCATTTCAGCTGGGCGTGGTGGCGCACGCTTGTAATCCCAGCATTCGGGAGGCTGAGACCGGAGGATCCGGGTTCGCGGCCAGCCTCAGCTACCTAGTGAGGCACTCCGCAACTTAGTGAGACTCGGTTTCAAAATAAAGAATAAAAAAAAATAGGGCTGGGGGTGTAGCTCGGAGGTAGAATGCCCCTTTGTTCAATCCCCAGTACCACACACAAAAAAAAGAGACCCATTTCAAACTTTAGATTACCACCTATAAAGTGACAATGTTTCACTTAAGCACCTAGTTTGGTGTTTGTTACCATTTGGATTTGAAGTGTTCCCTAAAAGCAAATGTTCTGAATACTTGGTCTCAAGGCAAAACAGCTCAGACACGGGGCTTTTGGACAATGGTTGGACCATGAGGGTTCTGATTTAACCGGTGGATTCATCCATTGAAAGCTGAATGCCCCAACCGAAGGCAGTGGATATGGGATGAGGGACCTCAGGAAGGAGGCAGGCCACGGGGGGCAAGCCTGGAAGAGTATCTTCAGCCTCCTCCTCCCCTCCCTGCCCCCTTCCTAGCTGCCATGAGCCAAGCACATCTCTTCTTCATGGCTTTCTGCCAAGACTTCCTTTGTCTCAGACCCAAAGCAATTGCGTTGGGAAACATGGACTCAAACCCCTAGAACTATAATTGGAAATAAAGCCTTCCTCCTTCCAGTTGATTATGTCAAGTATTTTTTCTCACAGCCATGAAAAGCTGACACAGCGATAATTTGTTCAACCAGGAATAAGACCTTTGGGAGGATCTTTTCATCTCTGTGATGATTATTCTGGATTGTCAGCATGACTGGATTACGAAACTAAGATTATGTGACAGTGAGTGTGTTCATGAGATGACTGGCATGTGGAATGGCCAACGGAAGGGGAAGTCCCACCCAGGATGATGGTAGCACTGCTCTGATAGGCAGGGAGCATGGATAAGGAGGGGGGAGGAAGCAGCTTGCAGGTATGCATGGTTCCTCCCGAGGAAGGTGCACCACTCTCTCCTGGAATATGGACTTCAGCTCCTCTGCTGTTCAAACTGGACTTTCACCATCATTGCTCCAGGGAATTTTATGGACTTTCCAGTCTTGCACTGGGACTTCCTCATTAGTCTCTCCTATTCTGAGACTCCAGCTTGAGGACCTCTCCACCAGCCGATTCCTCTGGCTCTCGGCATGCAGGTGGCCACTTGGGACCACAGCACTTCAGAGTGTAAGCCGATTTGATGAAATCCTTTTTATTATACACACACACACACACACACACACACACACACACACACACACAAAATCCCCAGGATGTGTGTGTATGTTCCTCTGTTGAGTCTTGATTGTTAATATAATCTCTTCCTTCAGGGTTTCAGAGGGTTTCTTTCCAGTTTCAGAGGAAACCAGAAGATGTCACTGAGGTTTCCCTCACACCTCAAAACAAAAGCCTCATGACTATTATTCATGGAAAGCCTGAGCAAGGAAGAAGTTATGAGGCTTCCTCCTAACCTTACCATGTAATCATGTTGAAAAGATGCATAGTCCTTCATTTCACATTTGAATGAATGGGAACATATTCCACGAAACACAAGTTATTAAACCTTATGTGGGGAAAAAGTAGATATTCAGATTTTCTATAAGAGAAATGACATATAGGCCTATGGAGCTAGAATATCACATTCTCTTTGGATCACTTTGAAACCACTTAATTACTATTTCTCCAGGGAGTCTAGGGAAGGCAGTGGCAGTATATTCTACATTAAGTCCCTTTTCAGGGGAAATTTCCAAGTACTTGCAATAACCAGTAGGTTTTCTGAAATTTTCCAGAGCAGATTTCAATCTGTCACCATGAGAAACTGTCTGCTAGTACCAGGCTCAACTGTGATTCAAGAGTATCTCGTATGTAAAAAGTCTCATGGAAGGAACACAAGGATCCCTTCACAGAGCTCCCTAGGACATTGTACAAATCACTTTCCTACCCTGATTTAACTGAACAAATCTCAAGGAATGAAGAAACTCTCCAAAACATACCCAGAAAATGACTAAATATCATCAATGTGCCACATCAGGGAGAGCCTGGCTACAAAAATTCTGTGGATTTCATAGACTTCCCATGCCATGCCCAGGACCAGAACTTAGGAAGAATTGTCAGATACACATTATCCTAACTTCAAACCTGTGTCCCAGGGCAACGCTCGTGCCCAAGGGAAATCACCACTGCTGGTTAGTGTTGGAAGCACAAGAGGGGGCTGGGGACACTCAAGGGCACTGAGCTGTGTTCAAAGTAGAGGCAGGAAGCTGAGACACACCTCTCCTCTAACCCCAGGAGGTCCCTGGGGACCTGTAGACCCATCTGAGTGTGAAAATTGGAAGCTTCGATCTATAGAGTTTTTAGAGTAAAAGGAAGGTCTGTAACAGACAATGTAGCTGGTCAGCCACGGATCAGGAACAAACTCAGTACCTACAACACACTCAAAAGGAAAGGAGGATGTCAAGGGCACTAAGGATCCACCAGAGGACAGAGGTTTGCGCATCCACACAAAGGAAAACTAAACCTTGCTATCTCCCTGGACCCACTGTGAGTTCCAACATGTCAATGACTTGAAACTCAGCACACTCCAGGTATGGGGACGAAACATCTAAACTTGGCCAAACTCACCTCCATATCATCTCTTTCTGACACACTGCTTTGAAAATTATGAAACTTTTTTTAGATAAAGTTATTAGAGATTCCACAGTGGGACACCAAACATTCCCCTTGCCCCCAGAACTTCCTGTGGTTGCCAGCCCTTCCCAGGTGTACGTGCTGATCTTGACTCGGGTCTCATGATGGTTTCACAAGAAAAGTACACAAGCTGCAAGACTGCAAGGGACAGGAAGAATTCCCAACGAGTTCCCATGATGGCCTCTAAGACAATGCCCAGGGAGCAGTCCTCAGGTGAGGGCCTCTGCCTGACAATGGAAGCTGAACTTCGATGAAGAATTGCTCTCATCACCCCTTGAGCACAATTTTCCCTGCTTCATGAAGATCATTTCCCAAGGCCTTCATCCTCATGCGCCCCCCCAATATTTGTATAGAATGGAGTCCTTTGGATCACTTAGAGAAATGGACATTACATGCAAACAGTGAACATAATGCCTTATGAGTCAAGACTACCACTCTACAGAATCAAGAAACAAGGTCACTAATCATGAAAAAGATCAAAGAGTAGTTCTGACCCCATCCAGATCATGTCTTCACTACAGAATCCTAAGTTATGAAGTCAGAATTCAGTACAAGAAGCACCCCCAAAAGGTTAGCACAACAGCTGTGTGCCAAGAGCTGCACCCCCAGGAGGAATTGTCAAGAAGTCCACACAGTCCAGCAGTCCAAGAAGAGAAGAGAAAAAATGAATCACCTTCATGTTCTGAAACATTCCCACACATCAAACAATGGCAACTTCCCCCAAGAAAAGTGTTCAGGCTGAAAACATCTGACCACTTCTCTCTGCCCGTTTTGAACAGAGAACTCTGGGACTGATGCCTTGGGCTGTGGTCACTTCATCACTGGTTACATGCTCCTGTGGATGTGCCAAGAATAGACACGCTAATGAGTTCTACTTGGAACTCAGTGATAAGTCCCTGTTTCAAGGCAGGTTGACCGCTGCCACACACCAGCAAACTGTAGATCTGTCAAGCACAGAACCTCAACAGTTTGTACTCCTGCCACATCATCCCTTCAAAGATTGTGAAAATACCTCCGTGAGAAATAAAAAACATGACCCATAAATGGCTGAAGACCTGGGAGGCATTAAGAGACACATTGCCCTGTATGGAGCACATATGAAACAGTTCCATCAATTCCAAAGAAGGACGTGGCTCTTGAAGCTTGAACTAAAACCATGCTGGGTGTCATGCACAATGTCCAGACTTTAACATCTAACACAACCCGAGGACTATTACCATCCAGGTTAGAAGACTCAACACCAAGCTTCCTCCACCATGCAGCTGCCAGTACCAGTGACTGGCCAGCTCTACTGGTAGTCCCTGAACAACACCTACTTCAAATCTAGATGCCCCAGTGTGGTTTCTTCCAACATCAGGCATAGCAAAAATGGATCCAGATCCATGGAATGACATGGATCAAGCTCTGAGACCTCTGCAATGGACAAACTGTCTGACCTGCCTTTCAAATTGTACTAAATTCAACTTCTCAATCTTCCCTTGTCAATTTCCCCTCATTCAGCCTTAGCAATGATGCTTGCATGACATCAATGGATAAGAACCTGCCTGGTCATGATTACAATAATGTTCTTAAAACTACTAAGCTCATGTTTGTTTCCAGAACACACCTCCCCAAAATACCCTATTTTTACCAGATGGAGTCAGTAACCAACCAGGATGACACTGGGCTGATGGTCACAGATTCACATTTCTCTCCAAGTTTCCTGAAGGGACTCTGGCCACTGATGTGTTTGACTATATCCCAGAATACCACCCAATATGACCTACAAATGGATTAAGACATGGAAGGCATTAACAACAAACAGTACTTCTCTATTAGAAGCACATACAAAGTGGCTTGACCTACGTCAAAGAAGGACTTGGCTCCTGAAGACCAAGATTCAAATTTCTCTGCAAGTCTCCTGACACAGGCTCTGGTCACTGAGCTTTTGTGCGGCTCATGGGCACAGGACTCACGTTGCCTGGGACAGTCACACACAGGGTGCTGCTAAGGCATGAAGAATGAAAGCTCGAGGTCAGCTGACTGCAAGCTTCCTGCATTCAGTCCTGACATCCACCCCGGATGGAGTAAGCTGACCCATGCAACACAGAAGAATGCAAGACAACATCCACCTGTGAAATGACTTTCAGGACAGCCAGTCCAGGTGCACATGCTGCATCGAAGACCAATATCCAAGACATTTCAGCTTAAAGCACATCTCTTAACGCTCCTCTATGGTTGCTGATATTGTACTGCTCATGAGCAAATTCAGAACTGTTAAAAATCTTTTCCATATAAAAGCTATTATCACACTAACAAAAATTGCCAGAATGTAAACTCTTAGTGCCCTGGAAATGAACCAAATAATTGCAATCAGAATGCTTATTCAAGAACAATGGCTGATACTTAGTAAAAGCAGGGAACTTGGGGTATCTTAATTTTCCCTATTCCAACCATACTCTCCAAGCTATTCACAGTAGCCTTGAAATCCAAGAATCTTCCCACCC
>PVLC010034945.1:0-16613 GCA_004027655.1 Graphiurus murinus | reverse complement strand
GGAGAGTGAAAGGAAACATGATCAATGACCCACAGGGAGTTAGTCCTAGTGCTAGAAAGGCCACGCAAAGTGGTCCAGCTATAAGACATAGTCCCCAAACCACATCAACATATACTAGAGGCGCTGTGATATTTGTTTGGGGAGAGGTTTGAAGGACACAGAGAGATTTACATGATCTACTGGGACAGGATCCAAAAACGCAGAAAGCTATTTTATCCATATGTAAATATAAGCTTAAAGTTGTAGATATGAAGAAAGATGGCCATGTGGAAGGCTGAGCTAGAGAAGAATGTGAATATGAGTGTGAATTGGGGCATGAGAAAATGTGCAGATAAGCGTTGAATGAGTATAAAAAAGAAACCCCCAGAAATATTGTTTTTCTTGCTACAAACGAAAATAAACAGACAGGCAAGCTTGATGAAAATCAAAAGCAATCAATTAATCTGATATTGAGAGAATAGAAAGGATATTTACAACATACTGCTTTGACTATTTCAATTCCCTCCTCAAAAAATCATTATAAGTTTCTTATTGCCTATGGCATGAATATAGATTCCTTAGCCTGACATCCATTATCTTCCATTGCTCTTGACAATTACTCCATTCTATACGCTAAGGATTTCAGTGACTTTTCTAACTGGGCAATGAAGTGTCAGTTGTGTATTTTACAAATATCACTTGATAGCAATATGGAACATTGATAGAAGGAAACAAAAACTACATATAAACAGAGTGACTGGTATATATGAAACTAGTGTAACAGTTTAGTCTCAGAGGTAATGAGGATGTGAACTAAATTAGTAAAGGTAGGAATGGGAAATTTATTGGGTTGGCATTTCCAAATCCAGCTAATATTTATCTGAGTTCACTCAAATAGAGAATGTTTTGTGTCAAGGCTATTTATATAAAATCTGGAGGCTCCATGTGAAATTAGGGCTTGAGAAAAGAAAGGCAAACTCCTCTCTGCTGGCTGGCTGGCTTGTTCATAACCCCCATTGACATGATGATGGTACCAGTCCTGAAGAGGATAGGCTAGATCTCAGCAAGTTTTCTGGTCTGACAGACAGGTGAGAAGATGGTAAAGACACTAATTATGAAACTTCATGGCGAAAGAAGTATTTGAAACTCATCCATCCATCATGGATTATATTCATGTACTCTAAGTTTTATCTACTTATTTGTACATAGGTAAATTGAGCCAGAAGTCTAGTTTATCAGACCCATTGACCACATTCTTTTTTTTTTTTTTTTTTTTTGCAGACCTAGGGATGAAACCCAGGGGCATTATGCCCCCAGTCCTATTTTTTATTCTTTATTTTGAAACAGGGTCTCACTAAGTTGCAGAGGGCCTCACTAAGTAGCTGAGGCTGGCTGCGAACCCAGATCCTCTGGTTTCCGCCTCCCAAGTACTGGGATTACAAGCATGCACCACCATGCCTGGCTTGACCATATTCTTGATGCAGGGTCAATTACTTATTTACCTCATCACAAATAAAAAATATACATATTTCAATCAACAATATAAATATAACTTTTTAAATGAAATTTTTGAGCAAGCAAGTAGAAAAGTACTCATTTCAATTTTTATTTAAAATTTATTTTATTTTTTATTGGTTCATTATAATCATACATCTTTGTGAGATACAAGCTGGTAGGGGCATACATACACACATTATTCACTTAACCTTTCCCCAATTCCCACTCCATTCCCTCTCCCCTTCCTCCTCTTCATGTTTAGTGATTGACTTCAATATGTTTGTGGATGTACATCATATGCCTTAGGGTGCCCCCCCCACCTTCAATTAGATCACCGTCTTTGCTCATCTAAGGTTTCTTCTTCTTTATCTAGAGTCCCTCCTTTGACCCACTTTCTCCCTAGCTTCCACGTATTAGAGAGAGCATCCAATTTTTTACTTTTCTGGTTGACTAATTTCACTTAACATAATGTTTTCCAGTTCCATCCAAAAAATATACATATAACTTTTAGCTAATGATCTTTGCTATCTTTATCTTAGATTCCTTAAAGAGATAACTTGTAAATACACACACAGAGTTTATCATCCACCCCAAACTTAATGACTTATAAAAAAATTATTATTTCCAATGACTTCTGTGACTTCTTGACTCAGTGGGCCATTCTTCTGCTCCCCATGATGATGGCTGGGACCATTGTTATTTATGGACCTGACTGGGCTAGACCATCCAACATGGCTCTTTCATGTGACTGGCAGGTTGGCGCAATCAATTGAGATCTCAACTGGGTCTATTTACCAACATGCCTTTTTCTTTTTCTTTTTTTATTCTTTGTGATTTTCTCAAAACATTAGATCAAAAGATCTCTCTCTCTCTCTCTCTCTCTCTCTCTCTCGCGTGTGCGTGTTACTGGGGATTGAACTCAGGGTCTTTCTACCTCTGAGCTACACCCCCAGTTCTGTTTCATTTTTTACTTTGAAACAGGGTCTCACTAAGTTACTGAGGGCCTTTCTAAATTGCTGAGGTCAGCGAGGTCAGCATTGAACCTGAATCCTCCTGTCTCAGCTTCCCAAGTACTGGGATTACAATTGTATGCCTCCATAGCCATCTTGAATTTCTCTTTATTACATCTCATTGGCCAAGATTAGTTATAGGAGTAGCATAGATCAAGAGGAGGAAAAATAGGTTTTCTCTCTTAAATCAGGGGCAGCATGAACATATGAGGAAAGGAAATTGTTGGGGGATATCTTTGGAGAATCTGTACTAAACACACACATTGTATAGTGTTAAAGTATTTGTTTGTTTATTATTTATTTATGTATTGTGGTACTAGGGATTGAACCCAGAACCATTTTACTTATGAGCTACATCCCAGCCTACTATTAATTTTTTTAAATTTTGAAACAAGGTCTCCCTAAGTTGCAGAGGGCCCCACTAAGTTGCTGAGACTGACCTCAATCCTGCAATCCTCCTGTCATAGCCTCCCAAGTATAGGCATTATAGGTATGCACCACCACGCCCAGGTAAAATTTGCATTTTTAATGAATATTAAAAGCCTTCCTGCACTGTAATCCTCACATATAACAGACTGTATTGAAGATATTTCTCCTGCACTGATCAGCTGAAGGTAGAACCCATCATAAAGCATCATGGGTGTCAAAGTGAGCGCCTCTGGTAAATTGAGAATTGTCTGTAGACTCTTCTTTGTTGTATAAAATGAAGGAATTAGTGACCATTCCGGTAAGGGGGAAGTGGTTGAGCTGTCAGGAGGGTTTCCATGCTCAGTTATGCAGATTGTGTGCTGCATGGCATTGGCTACATTCAGACACACTTCCATATGAATGGCACCCCTAGGAGTTACACAGCAAAACCATCCACCATATCCTTGACACCATATCCACCATAACTGGCATACTGGGTAACTCTTGATGCAAAACCTAGGGGAAGTATAGTAGAAAAGACAAGGAATTCCATTTTGGCTGTGCTGGGTACAAGGGCCCTGTGTGACTCCAGATCTTGGTGTGTGATGGATAGTAGGCAATGTTAATGCAGAACTGAGTAAGGAAGAGATAAATGAATCACTCAACGAAAACAGGCTTGGAAAGAAGAGGAAGAGCCTGAAAATAATGACCCTGAAATGAGACAGAAAGGTGGTAGTTAAATAAACATTCTGAGAAGGAACAGTCAGAAAGCAGTAGCAACTTGACCTCTATCTGCTAAAATGAGACAGATCGGTAAAAGCCATTTCCTTAAGATGAGCATAAAGATCTCTACTTAGGGACAATTAGCTTTCTATCACTGTCTTTACACAAGTTCCCTGAGGGGCTCCCTAGACAAGGTATTAATTGGCAGGAAAGCTGCTTTTTCTTCCCTCCTTTCCTCCTCCTGTAGAGCATCAAGGATGACCTTAAACAATAAGTTTTCCATGTGTGGTGCTGTACAGTTTACAGGGCATGTTCTTTTACTTTATCTAATTTGTTCTCTACCAAAACCCTCTGCAGTACGCAGGCAGGCAGTAGTATCTTCATTTTCCAGATGAGCAAACTGAACAGAGAGAAATTATTATTCCAAAGTGGAACTGTCCTCTGCCTCCCAATTCAGTTCTGTTTCCACTGAGCTGCCCGATTACATTAAGGACCAAGTCTGCTTTTTATTCGACCACATAGACACCTGGGTTATATAAATTGGGAGTCTTCTGTCTTACTCTTATCAGCCTTGGCAGAGAAGATGTTGCAAAAGCTGGGGTCCCAGGGTAGGTGACCCCTACCCTGCCTTTTTATGATAAAACATCTCTCATTATCTTCTCAGCCCCAAATGTGGGTAATTACAAAACAGATATTTATTGCAATTTAATAGTACCATTTCTTTCAAATTCGATTTTTCAGCAGCCACTTATTTAGAGCTCCCCCTATCAGAGAATTCCCACTGTTTGGCCCTGTGTCTCTCAGCAGAATTTTCCTTCCTCATCACATATGCAACAAAATTTACTAGATACTTACTAGGTATTAGGTATTTTGTAAGATTCTTAGGTTACAATCGAGTATTATCCAAAAATAACCACTGTTAATATTTAGTGAGCATTATTTCAGCTATCATTCTCTCTCTGTCATACACATATATACACAAACCCCTATTTCAGATCTCAATCCTTCCATCTCTTTGTAACATCTAAATTATTCAAAATAGTAATTATTAACCTGGTAAACCAATCTGTGCAAATATAATGAAAAACTATAGATATAGATAAAATGTAGTCGATAGGATGAAAATAATTTTACAAAATTGATTTTGAACAATAATGTTATTTTTACATATAAAATTGATTACTCTGCTTGAATTCATTAAAAGAGATGGACACTGGTTGGGGTTATAGCTCAGTGATAAGGTGCTTGCCAAACATGCTCTTTAAAAAATAAAATAAAAAAGTGTCTCAGTGTCTTACTAAGTTGCTGAGGCTGGATTCTAACTTTTGATCCTCCTGTCTCAGCTTCCCAAATACTGAGATTATAGGTGTGTGCCATCACACCTGGCTCCACAAGATTCTTTTAATATTAAGAATAAGACAGTGAACAGTATTAAGAGACTGAAATCATTATACCTTATTATACCTATTTTTGGTTTTGTCCTAGCTACTTGTCTATTTTAAAAGGTGAGATTAGCCCTGTGGTATCAAAGACATGGAATATAATGCCATCCCATTTTTCTCTCATCCCAGCCGTCTCTCAATATCATTAAATTATTATTTGTACTTGGTTAATGTTTATTACTCTCATGTTGCTGTCCTGTAGCTATAATTCCTCAATTGTTTAGTTAATGAAATCAATGTTAATCAACAGTCATTTCACTTTGGCTCTCCATTCTAGAATACATCATTTTAACTCTCATGTTGACTATTTGGACTATGTTGTGGAAGTCAATGTAAAGGATTGTTATAATAAAACATGCAAATTGGCATGACTTTAGAAGTACACAATGCTATGATGTGCCTGGAGGAACACCTAGGAGGGAGTCATGATTAGATAAAAAGAGAGGAGGGACATAGAAGCTGAAGTTGTTTCAGAAATTGTTGTATTCATGTTTCTGCACGAAAAAAACATGTATAATATAAATATGTAGTAAATACATGTATTTCTCATTTTCATACCTCTCTATATTTTAATCTTTTTTATATCTAAATTACTCTAGATAATAATTATTCATTAATAAGATTAATTTTACAAATAAAATAGGTCACTGGGAAAGTAGTCAAGGACAGATAAGGATTTGGAGTCCAAATTATCCCACAGGTGCTGCCCAGGCACCTGGTCCTGTCATTGCAAAGCTCTGACCATTCCATGCCCAGATATATAAAGTATGTGACTATAGTGACACTCCACAGAGCAACATGGCAGCATGCTGCTACACTTTGACTCCGCTAATGAAGTATGTTTTAGGAGAACAAACCTCATGTGCTCTATGAGAAGCATACTGACATTTTAAGGATAGGAGGCCAGAAAAGATCCTAAGTGAATCAAAGAAGTTATGGAAAATGTGGCTTTTCTCTAGAAATATGCAATGAAACATAAAGAGTTTTCAGATGTAGGTTTTGCTTTCTTGCTACATAAAGACCTTTATTAACTACCATGCTGTGTGGCATGAGCTGATAAGTTCAGTTCCCCATGGGTTGAGCAGACATCCAGACCTTGAGCATGCCTGCAGCAAGTTCATGTACTAACAAAGAGAGCCTATTCTGGCTGACTGTTTAGATGACAGTCTGCTGCAAAGAGTCTTCCATAAATTTTAACATCATCCTAGTCAATACAGCTCATTAGTATAGTATATTTGACAGAGGAATTTCTGGTCAATATGTATGTAAGAGCAGAGTATAATTAAGACTTCCAATTACTTACATTTTGCACATTTTGTTATAACTATACAAAGTGAGCCTTACTTCCTAAAAATATTAATATAAAGTTGACAATCACAAAGAGTTGAAATGTCTTGTTCTTTATTCCATGTCTTTTATTATTTGCCTAATTTAATATTTTATCTCAGCTTATTACTAAATTTTGTACTTAATTATTTAAAATGTGAGTTGAAAAAAGGAAAAAATTATTGTATTGTCAATTTTTTTCATTATATTATATCCTTTATAAAGAAACAAAAGCCTAAACATGTAGATGCACCCCCTATCATGGAGGAAATCATCTTTCTTGCAGTCATCGCTAATGCAAGTCATTATTTGTTTCTATGTATACACCTATATACTTCTCTCCCCTTAAATGTTTATATGCCAACTACAAAAATGGAACCATGAAGGTTCTATAAAGATAAATGATCTTCATAACCTTGTAGTACAAACTTTTGAGATGACTAAAGAAACACGGGTAACAGGGAGAAAAAAAATCACCTAATGAAAAAATGGAATGTCTGTTAACCTGTAACAAGTATCTGCTATTATTTATTGTACTGGCACCTCCGTGACAGGATCCGTGAGTAGGGATATGGACACAAGTGAGCGTGACAGATGAGGGCCATGTGATTGCTTCTACTTGTTGCCAGAAGGCAGATGTCTGTCTTCTGTACCCTCTCTTAGTAACTGAAGAAAAGCTACATGAAAATCAAGTACTTTGTAATTCTTTTGAAGAGTGTCTTTTCAGTTCAGTTGCCCATTTATTGATTGGGTCATTTATCTTTTTAGTGTTAAGTTTTTTGAGTTCTTTATATTTTCTAGATATTAGTCCTCTATCAGAGGAGTAGCTGGTGAAGATTTTCTCCCATTCTGTAGGCTCTCTCTTCAGACTCCTGATTGTTTTCTTTACTGCACAGTGGGAAGGTATTGAAGGAGGGAGGTGGGGATGGGAAAATGGAGAATTGAAGAGGAAGACAAACAATATTATATACATATATGAAGGTAGCACTATTAGTCTTACTAACATGTATGGGGAGGGAGGAGGTGGAAGTCGGTGGGGCTGGAGAGAAACACACAAAGTGCTACATGCATGAATGTTTGCATCACTTTGAATCTTACTATGAAGTATAACTACAGTGCACTGATAAAAGTATACAAAAATGGACTTAGAAGATATATACTAGTCATTTGAGACAGTTGGTAAAGGAAGGAGAAAGATAAGAAAATAATAGTGTAAAAGCAGGAAAGAATAAAACAAAGTTTATTGAGATGGAAGGTCCTCACTATATTTGAGGGTAGTAGCTAAGAGCCAGTAAGAGAAGATTTGCAACATGATGGAGAAGATAAAAGGCATAATAAAGATGTGTTGTATATTAATAGAATTTCAGGTTGCTATTTTCTTCCTTAGCTTTTCTTGACAGTAAAGAGTTTAAGCCCCTAGGCTGGAAAAAAAATAGGCCTCTACAAAGGAAAAGTAAACAGTCTTAGCAATATAGGGCTTTTGGAGTAGCAATTATATCCAGTTTCTTCCTCACTCCTATAAGACTCCAAACACAGAAGGGGAAGGAAGGGAAGAAAGTACTAGATGCTGACTCGCACTGTGAGTGTGTGAGTGTGTGTGTGTGTGTGTGTGTGTGTGTGTGTGTGTGTGTGTGTGTGCTTGCATGCATGTGCATGTGTGCTGTCGATTGAACCCAGGAGCAGTCCACCTCTGAGCTACACCCCCAGCCCTTTCTACTTTTTTTTTTGAAGCAGGGTCTCACTAAGTAGCTGAAGGTCACCCAAAGTTGCTGAGGCTGGCCTTGAACCTACAATCCTGTTTCAGCCTTCCAAGTACTAGAATTACACGTATGTGCCACAATGCCCAGCTTATGTTTTATTGTGAAACAGGGCCTCACTAAGTTGCTGAGGCTGGTCTCGAACCTGCTATCCTCCTATCTCAGCCTTTCAAGTACTGAGATTATAAATGTACACTAACAAGCCCAACTCCATTGTGAAATTTTTTGAATCAGAAATTTATGAGTGTCCACAATTTCTTGAGTCCTAGTGCGATACTTGTTCTTTTAATTTCATCAGAAATACAGAAAAATGGAGTGTTGACATATTATAATTATGAAATAAGAACTACTATCGTGACTTGCAGTGCTAGGTGAGAAAACATGACAGAATGATTAATTCTGTTTCTGCAATGATCACTTTTCAATCCACTCATAATGGATGGGAGAGAAAACAATCCACTCTGCCCCTCTCACCTGAAGACACGTTGATTGTATCAAAATTATTGACCTATTTCTAGCAATTTTCAAATTCATGCTAAGATTTTGATCACTAAAATAAATTAAACTTTGATTATAAAACTGATTATCATGCTCAATAAAAGACAATAAAGTAAAAGAAGTATTTAACACTAGCATTATTTTCTAGTAAAGATAAAATCATGTAATCAAATAATTATGATTCTCTTTTGTGAATCAAAGTGTTTTAAGTTTTAAATTAAAATCTAGAAGTTCTATTTTCTCAAATTAAGCAATAACTTTGATCTTTCTCTGCATGACAATGCAACACATGTGCCCACATACTAAGCTGGGTCCATTTAAAATTATAAATTTCTGCTGCTGTAGGATGTACAGACCCAGTCTATTTCTTTATAGTTACATGTCTTCCATTTCAAGGCTTCCTGGTAAATGTTTGAATGCAGAATACTAGCCCAAACCCGATAAAACAATCTGAAAATATGATATTAAATCATATGTTTTAAAACAATTTGATTAATATTTGACAAGTTACTGCAGATAAATATTACTATATTTCAAAGAATTCCCATTTCCTTTAAATAGTAGGTTAAAACCCCTGAGGACTTTTATTCAAATTTTAGGCAATACGTTTTTCTTTTCATAAAGTGTGTTAAAATTTTCTGCCACTATAAACTCTTAGACACAAGTCTTTTCTCACTGATGCTATTGAAAATCTTCAATAACCAGTGTACTACGCACAGCCAACTGGGCCAAATTGGTACCAACGTGTATTTATTCTGCACTGGTGAACCACATATAAATGCTCTCAAAGTACATTATTTTGCTTAGAATTCTAAGACTGTCTCTGAAACCTGATAGCAGAACTCATGGAAATTCAATCAGTATAATATGATAGAAGGACACAGAATGATTTCTTTTGACAGAAATACCCAAATATCCTCGGAGCCTGTGTGTGGCATTTAAGAATGCGCCCCGCTGTGTGGTGTATTATTAGTGATTGGAGTCAAGCACTCATGAACTTAGAAGATGTAAACAATGTAGTTGCTTTACTGTATTATACAATCCAAGAAAAATGGTTTGAAGGGGCCCTCAACAGTTTCAGAATTGTCTTGCTATTTTTAACTTTAATGAACCTAAAACACTACAGACAACTCACACATGTGAAGTGTGACAGAAAATTGTGCATTGATGAGAAATTACCGTCACAAAGAAGCTGAAGTCTGACCTGCTCGTCCATGAGTGTGCCTGTGCTTTCATACATTTTCCCTTTTCATCTATTATTTACCATGAGGTTTTGACCTTTCCTGCTTTTGTAGATCTTTTCATAATCAACCATCCTAAAGCCTCAGAAAATATTCTCCTGCCCTCCGTGACTTGTGGAAAGCCCTAATAGCAAGCAAACAAGTCGCCCTGTATAGAAATAGCTACTCATTTATTAAGGAGTTCTACACACTTGAATTCTATTCCAGACATCATTTAACATCCAGTTCACTCCATAGCAAAAATTCAGATGATTAATATTCTTCTATATATTGGGGAGATTTCTCTGTAGCCCCCATTTCTCTCTGATATGATTTCTTGTTCACAAACGCAAATAAGTCAACATTTGGACACTTAAACTGAAGATGGGGTGAAAAAATAAGTTTTCCCAAGAAAAGTTCTTAGGTCTTTTAAAAAATATTTTCACCCTCATTTCAACAACACATGCATATTAATATGCCCCCTTTTATTTTTTATTTTGAAACAGGATCTTGCTAAGTTGCTGAGGCTAACCTCAAACCTGCTGTTCTCCTATCTCAGCCTCCCAGATAATAGGATTATAAGTATACACCACCATTCCCAGCTTCTATATCTAATATCTTAACCTTCGCACATTTTTCTAAACTCTTAATTTTGACTCTGGGTGATGATGTTAAGACATAGATATTCTTCTATCTGTAACCTGTGGCAGGAGGAGCCACCTCTGCCTGTGGATGATTGAGACTCAGCCACAGAAGAGATATAGGCTTGGAATCCAATACTCAAGTCTCTTAGAGACCCACCTTCCCCAGGTGTCAGGTAGAACATCAGGATGGGGAGAGAGTTTTCTATGGAGCTCATTATTCAGTTTGAAAAAAAAAGATGCACTTTACACTAAAATTATGTCTTTCCTACTCTTTTACAATTAAAATGTTTTCTTTCAAAAACTATGCAGATATGTATGGCAGTTAAAAGGCTTTCTTTTTTTTATTATCCTGATCCGTTAAAATAAAAATCTGGCAAATCCAAATGGGTGTCTCTGTCATTTCTACTGTTCCAAATACTGCAGAGCTCTAAGGCCACAGTTATGCTGAGTTCCATCTCCAAGTCTAGATTTGCAGTCCTCAGATCTACACAAGTTTGAGAAGCTAGAGGTATCTTAAAAGAGATGATCAGTGCTGGTAACTGTGCATGTCACCACTTATGGGGACACAAGCAACTGTCCTTCACTCATGGAATCAATATATATTGGGTACCTCCTGTGTCCTAGTCACTGGGGATATATAGGATTTTATTTTTTATTTGATTTCTTAAAAATAGGATTCTGAGAAGATGTCATTAAAAAGTGAAACCTTAAAAAGCTAATGGGGCCCAGTGGCTTTCTGGGGAAGAGGGAAGAGAAGTGCAAAGCCCTGAGAAGAGAGTGCCCATGACTGACTGAGGAACAGCAATGACTCCAGTTTGACTAGGACAGGAGTGCTTAAAGAGCCACGAAGAAGAGAAGCAGTCCAAGAAGTAAAGAGGAGAGGGAAATGACATCATAAGGATGTTTTCTTTTGTCCTGAGTAATATGGAAAACTATTAGAGGATTTCAAGCACAGGTATAGCATAAAATGACTTTCAATTTAACAGAATCAATCTGGCTACTGTGATGGGAAAAATCAAGAGGACTCCAAGGCCCAAAGAGAAAGCTCTTACAAGTGTGTTGGAAAAATTGAGGTGAGAGGTGATAAGGATGGGATCAAGACAGTAGCAGTGGAGCTACTGAGAAGTGTCCAGATTTATTTTGAAGGTGGAACCAAGATGAATTACTGACAAGCTTTGGTGGCATTTCCCTGGCACCACCCTGGGTTCCCTGGGTAACTGACCACCTTCTAGGTCACTCTACCAGCAGATGCTGTAACTATCCGTTAGCTTGAGCTCACATAACAATTCTCGGGCCACATCCTCATCTATTCCAATGATGTGGGAGCTACTCATTTTAAAGGACAGATGAGAGTTGAAAACAATGAGAAGTGACAAAGCTAACTATTTCCCCGAAACATGCAGAAAAGTGGTGTTTTGGATCTGCTGAGACAGGGACCAAGAAATCATTGAATGATTCAAGAATTCTTAATGTAGCTCTATTCCTGGAAGAATATGATGCTAAAAGAGAAGAACCAAGTTTTTTGACCATATCAAGTGCCTTTTTGAAGGATTTATTTTAATTGAAATTCAACAGGCATATTCTTCTTTTGCTCTTTTTCTTCTTTTTACTCTATTTTACCCAAAGCAAAATAACATTAGTTATAGTGAATGGCTCGAATCCTCTTGAAGACACTTTTTCTTACCTTTCCCGTACCCAAATGTTTTAACTTTTGACCAAAATATCTGACAGGCACAACTTAGAGGAGGAAAGATTCATTGGGTTCATAGTTTTAGAGGTTCAGTCCATGGTTGGCTAGCTGCAGGACAAAAGCTGTGGTGGCCATGCATGGGGTGGAGAGAAGCTGCTCTTAGTCTCAGTCATGGCATCCAGAAGCAGAGAGATGGAGAGGAGGAGACCAGGGACATATGTAGTCCCCCACACCATGCCCACAGTGTCCCATCTCCTTCAGCCATGCTCCACCTCTAAACTTTCCTACATTGGGGACCTGCTTTCAGCACATGAGTTTTGGGGTAACACTCAACCCATTCATAACACCAGATTTCCCCAAGGACATTGTCCTCTGAGCCGTATGAATGGAGTGTTGTTGTTGTTTAAATCCTTATCTTCCCACCAACTAGCTCTTTCCCTAACCCTGCCTTGGGCAAGCCATGAAGCCACTCTTGCCCATACTTTGTGTTCATATCGGGAGTTTGATTCAATTGTCACTACGATTCCTCCCAGCTGGAAAATGCTTTGATGCCACATGGACTAGAACTGGAAGTAGAATTTGCTTGTGTTATATGGTCTTTAGATCTACTAGTATGTGTTATTTTGTAAAAGACACTATTATACCTATTTGTTAACAATTTTAAACTGTGTTGAAAACATAAAATACACTCTTTAATAAACAGTGAAGCTCAATACATAAATTATTAGAGCCTGTTTTTATTTATTAATACTTTGTAACTGGTTTGAGAACATAAAATATAATATATAATAAATAATTAAATTCAACACATAAATTATTAGAGCCTATGTTTGGATACTTGCAAATATCTAATTATTAATTTGGCTTTTCAGAAATGAAAGCCAATAAATTCTGTCAACCTAAATGCATTCCCCTATCCAATGCCTTCCCAAACCAATGAAGTCTGCATCACCATTGAATTTCAATCTTCCACTAAGCTTAGTCTCAGCATCCTGCAAAACTGGAAGTCTAGAATTCTCTGATCTTAAAAACTAAATACCAGTCCCTGCTCCTCAGCTCTAGATATCTCAAAGACTGTCAAATAGAAGTGGCCAAAGGATCACATGGAATTCCTCAAAGGCATAGAGGCATAAGAATGAGAAAAATAGAGCGGGGCATGGTGGCGCACGCTTGTAATCCCAGCATTTGGGAGGCTGGGACGAGAGGATCCGGGTTGGTGGCCAGCCTCAGCTACCTAGTGAGGTACTCCACAACTTAGTGACACCCTGTTTCAAAATAAAGAATAAAAGATAGTGCTGGGGGTATAGCTCAGAGGTAGAATGCCCCTGAGTTCTATCCCCAGTACTGAAAAAAAAAAAAAAAAAGAATAAGAAAAATAGTAAAAGAAACTCAAGGACTGACTGGATACAGATGACCTCTGTACAGTTGTCTCCGACCTTTCACATGACCTCTTACATGGGTCATGTTTTTCTGTCAATATTTTTGTCCAGATATCAATTATAACAAAAAGGCAACTTAAAGATTATGAACTGCTTGATGGCTGTGCCTTTTTATTCCTCATCCTCTTCCTCCTTCTTTTTTTTTCTTCTTCTGTGGTACTGTGGATTGAAGCCTGGGGTATTTCTACTTCCAAGCTATACCCCTAGCCCTTTTAATTTTTAGTTTTAAAACAGGGTCTTTCCCAGCTTTTTATTTTATTTGTTTAATCCATCCTCATCCAGGTCCTAGCCATGTAACTGGCTCATGAATTGTGATTTGCCTACATAGTCCTTGTTTACATATTTTATTCTGCTTTAAGATTAGCCAGGCACGGTGATGCACACCTGTACTTGAAAGCCTAAAACAGGAGGGTTGTAGGATCAAGGTCAACCTCAGCAATTTAGGGAGACTCTGTTTTGTTTGTTTTTTGTTTTGTTTTGTTTTGTTTTGTTGCAGTACTGGGGATTGAACTCAGCGGCATTCTACCTCGGAGCTCTACCCCCAGCCCTATTTTTTATTCTTTATTTTGAAACAGGGTCTCACTAAGTTGCAGAGGGCCTCACTAAGTAGCTGAGGCTGGCCGCAAACCGGGATCCTCCGGTCTCAGCCTCCCAAATGCTGGGATTACAAGCCTGTGCCACCACGCCTGGCTTGAGAGACTGTTTAAAAAAAAAGAAAAGAAAAAAAAGGCTGGAATTTAGAGGTAGAATTGTCCTAGGTTCAATCGCCAACACCAAAGATTAACAGCTCTTCCTTTCCCTCTTGAAAGTGTCTCTCTCTGTATGATAAAGTCTCTCTCTCTCTCTGTATGATAAAGTATCTCTCTCTGTATGTCTCTCTCTGTAGTATACCTACTTATAATAAACAATCTATGGTAAATATCATTGAACTAAAATTTTAAACGCATATAACCTCCTCTTTGAATTCCTATAAATTGACCAGTCTGTGTGAATTTGAGATACAAGTCACCTTCAGTCATGCTGGAGGAGATTTCAGATTATTATGTGGACAAATAGTCTATTATCAACCACAGCAAATGTTTTTCTTTTCTATTCTCCTCTGACCTCATCATGATCCAAGAACCCCATTCAAATGGAATATTAAGACCTAGCAAATTATAATTCTAGTGAGAACTATGTTTTACAAATATATAACCCAGACCCTAAATGCCCTTGCAGGGAATAAAATGAAAATTAGTGAATCACGGAGCAATTGTAAAACAGGACCTTTTGCATTAGTAACAAACGATTCAGCAGCAGCTTTCAAGGTTATGTAGAATATACAGAATATACTATAGTCTTTGTACATTTATAAGAGTTATATTACTGGAAATATATGTTAAGAATGGAGATATATCTCCAAAGATTCAAAAAGTTAAACTAGTCCATGAAATGATTTTCTTTACCTAGCATTAAAAAAAAAAAAAAAAAAGAATAGACACTGATGCCATCCAGAGACTACAACTATTACTACTGCTAGTGCTAGTCAGACTATATTACTTCTGCTGCAGCTGCTGCTGTTAATATTGCTACTATTATTCTGCATGCCCATACACATAAACACACACACATATTATTCCATTAATCTATATACAGAACTGTGTGTATCTCTATAGTTTATAGAAGAAAGTAAATAGGGTGCAGTATTGTGTAGTGGGAATGTAGAGGATAAAGTGAGACTGCCTAGGTCCATGTCCAGCCTCTACTTACTAGCTTTGTGACCTTGACCAACCTTCTGGTCAAGTGTGGGCTTCCTCACACCATGGAATTGCTTTCTAAAAGTAGCTATTTGTATAGGATCAAGCAGAAGCTATCATGGTCTAGCATGTGAAGACGTAGTATTCCTACCTTCAGTCAGTAGCCTGCCTAGATTCAAGGGGAGAGAACCTTGATCCTGAAGAGTTCGGAGGGTCAGTGTTGCATCATAAGAGCATGTGGGAAAAGAGATTGTGTTGTAGCTGTCTTACAAAGCACAATCTAAGCCGGGCGTGGTGGCACACGCTTGTAATCCCAGTACTTGGGAGTCTGAGACCAGAGGATCCAGGTTCGCGGGCAGCCTCAGCTACTTAGTGAGGCCCTTCGCAACTTAGTGAGACCCTCTTTCAAAATAAAGACTAAAAATAGGGCTGGGGATTTAGCTCGGAGGTAGAACCCCCTGGGTTCAATCCCCAGTACAAGAAGAGAGAGAGAGAGAGAGAGAGAGAGAGAGAGAGAGAAGAAAAAAGAAAGAACGAAAGAACATTCTGCTGCTAGATTTGATAATCTGGAAAAAAAACTGTGAACAAAAGACCTATACCGTGGAGTTGTTTTGAGGAACAGAAAAAACTCAAAGTCAAGCCCTTGGTACAGTGCATAGTAATCCCTCAGTAAATTGTTAACTGTGGCTCATGAAGATCCTTGTTAGAGAAATGTGTTTTTATTTGTCAAAGCAAAGAAGAAACATAACCAATTAATAATTATTCATGGTGTTTCTCTGCAAATTTAATAATAATAAAAGGTTTCTGATTTAATATTTTAACATTTTGGAAATATATATATATATATATATATATATATATATATATATACTATTTCTTTTGGTATATATAAAATGTTTCTTTGTTAATAGTTCTAAAAATTGGAAAACTTGAATTTGGATTTTGGGGGGAAGTCAATTTTCAAATTGCTAATTTTTCTTTCCTTATTTTTTGGAATTTTAATTATATATAGTAGTTGAAACTGAAGGCGATACACAACATGTTTTGATGTGTTTCCCTCCACATCTCACCCAGCTACCTCCCTCCTCAATCCCTCTACATGGTAGTGAGATTGGAAGTGATACTTTCATATATGAACATAACATTGTTTGGCCTATTTCTTTACCTAAGCCTCTTTTCCTCCTCCCCTGCTCCCTCCCCATCCTCTTCCACTATTCTACTGGTCTCTTTTCTCATTTTCATGT
>PVLC010034944.1:0-16646 GCA_004027655.1 Graphiurus murinus | reverse complement strand
CAGTACTGGGGATTGAACTCAGGGGCATTCTACCTCCGAGCTATACCCCCAGCCCTATTTTTTATTCTTTATTTTGAAACCGAGTCTCACTAAGTTGCGGAGTGCCTCACTAGGTAGCTGAGGCTGGCCGCGAACCCGGATCCTCCGGTCTCAGCCTCCAGAATGCTGGGATTACAAGCGTGCGCCACCACGCCCGGCTAGAAAGTTGTTGTATTAAATGAATTAAATACTTCAAACACTTGGAACAGGATCCAGCATGTAGTTAGCTCCATGTGAGTGTCAGCCGATGCTCTTGAGCCTGTTCACTGAGGCAGGTGAGGACTCCACAATTAATCTGGAGAGCAGGGAAATGTGACTGTGTTGCTGTTTACCACCAGCAAGGCTGAGCAATCATGCACGCAGGGAACAATGTGGGGGCGGGGAGTGTGACCCCTCCGCTTGCTTCTCATACCAGATGAGATGCCTCATTAATCCCACGTCCATCTGGGCCCACGGGACTGACGCCCGAGGAGTGTGGAGTTGGGCCAAGCTCCCGCCCGAGGGACTGGCAGCAGAAGTCAGGGAGGGCAGGGCGGGCACCTCCTGGACACAGCTCACATCCTACCCAGGGAGCCAGGCTGTTATCAGACTCAGGTCCTCCTCACCTCCCCCTGGAGATGGCACAGCGGTCAAGGAAGCGACAGCCCGCCCCCTGCCTCCCCTCTTGCCTTGAGCCCATCCTGCATTTACAGACCCAGATCAGAGGCTGGGCTATAGTGGAAGGTGCTTTATTAGGATTATTCTTCTAAATAAACTTCTAATAAACGTATACATAAGTTTCTAATAATAACTTCTAATAAACTTCTAAATAAACTTATTCTAAATAAACTTAACATACAAGCAAAAAAGAGGAGGAAGCATAAATGTCCAGCTCAAAAATCCTCCAAGTACACACATTCCGTTCAGACATTTGTCATCATTATCCCGGAAGCTGCCGTGAGCCCCCTCTCAGTGATACTCCTGCCTGCTCAATCCAACAGCTACCCTGCGTATTATTTTAAAAGGTCAGAATTCACTTTTCCAAATTTTTTGTTTAAAAGTTTTTAAATCTCTAAAATAAATGGGAAGCATAGACCAGAAGTGTTCATCAGCTCACTTAATCTGCCAATTGTGAACATTTTCCTACACATTCTCTGTGTGTTGTCTCTCTTTCTCCCTTTCTCTTTTTCCCCATCCCTACACATGCAATTTTCCGAGCCATTTGAGAGGTATTTGTAGACAGCACACTTTCCCTCTCTCTCTCTGTGGTGCTGAGATGGAAGCCAGACACTAGCACATGCTAGGCAGGTGCTCCAGCCCAGCCACATCCCAACAAAGCTTTATCTCTAAGAATGAGAGCATTTATACAGTGGAATTATCACACTCAAATTCACCATTGCTACAATGCTATATGAGTTAATATTCATATTTCCCTAATTTTCTCAATACTGTTCTTTATAGATATGTTTTTAAAATCTATAATCCAATTTGGAATACATTTCACATTTAGTTGTATGTCTCCTTTATCTTTTAATATTCTAGAACAGTTCTCTACTATTTCTGTCTTTTATGATATTGACACTTAAAAAATTTTTTTCTTTTGCAGTACTGGGGATCAAACCCACGACCTCACACATGCTAGGCAAGCACTCTACCACTGAGCTATAGCCCCCAGCCTGGCACTGGCAGAGTTCCCTGTATTCTTCTCTGAGTTTGGATTTGCCTCACTATTTCTTTAAGATTGGATTCAGTTTAAGCACACGAGGCAAGAACACTATATGAGCTTTCTCATTAACCATACGTATAATTAATATTTTGTTAACAGTGGCTGCGATTTATTGAGTGTCCCTCATGTGATGGGATTATTGTGCCCATTTTACATCAAGTAACTGAGGCAGAGTGGCCAAGTACTTTCCCAAATTCACAGCATCAGAAAGAGAGTGTGCTGGAGTCGAGCGTGGTGGCATGTGCTTGTAATCCCAGTACTTGAGAGGTTGAGACCGGAGGATCTAGGTTTGTGGCCAGCCTCAGCTTCTTAGTGAGGCTCTCCTCAACTTAGACCCTGTTCCAAAGTAAAGGATAAAAAATAAGACTGGGGGTGTAACTTGGAGGTAGAATGCCCCAGGTTCAATCCCCAGTACCACACACACACACAAAAAGAGAGAGTATGCTGGAATTAGCTCTGTCTGACTCCAGTACCATACTGGTAATCACTATAGCCAACCACCAGTGATGGCTGGTCCCACTGGGGAGAGACAGGAGGCTGTTCCCTGAGGGCAGGGACCAAGAGTGTTCTCTGTTGAAGCCCAAGACTCTCAGGGCCAAACCCAGAGCAAGGGTCCATAATTGTTTATTGGATAAATGAATGAACATTCTTTGGACAAAGGTTAGTATGGAGTCCACGGATTAGTGTCCCAGAACCATAGAGCAAGGTTGTCAGAAATATGCATCCATGCTGGGCGTGGTGGCACATACTTGTAATCCCAGTACTTGGGAGGCTGTGACAGGAGGATTGCAGGTCACAGCCAGCCTCAGCTACTTAGTGAGGCCCCTCACAACTTAGTGAGACCCTGTTTCAAAATAAAGAATAAAAGAATAGGGCTGAGGGTGTAACTTGGAGGTAGAATGCTCCCGGTTCAATTCCCAGTAGCAAAAAGAAAAAAAAAAAAAGAAAGAAAGAGGCATCTGTGGACCCCACTGAATCTGCATCTCTGTTAGTGGAACTGAGGGTATGTGTCAATTAGATTTTTCTCATAATCCTAATAGAGATGAAGTTAAGTGAGAAAAAAGTGAGTTTCAGATGATTATTGCTGTTGTTATTCAGATCATTGCAAATGTCTTTGATTTAAGGTTATATGGCTATATAAGGATTTACAGATTGAGGGAGGTTACTAGAAAACTGTCACCAACATTTACCTCTGCGGAGTGGGCCTGGGGGCCTGGAAGGTGGGAGGAGGACTTTACCTTTTACCTTAGGTATTAGTAGAAATGACACGGTGATGAATTAATGCATTCTTGTAAAAAATTAAACTACTGATAAGGCCATTATGTAATTTATCACTGAAACAGAACACTTTTGAGAGTGAAAAGCAGGCTCTGTTATTAGTTACACCTGTAACAGGGAAAACAGAGGCTCCTGGGCAAACCTGGACAGGTGGTCACCCTGCGAAAGCCAAGGTCTCCTTTGATCCTTCCATCTGGTGATGTCCACCCCAGCCAGAGGGAACCACTGTCATCAGTTTGATGTGTATTTTACAGACGCCATAGCAGGGCTGGGGTCCTTTGAAATGTACCTTGGTGGTATCTCTTTGATTTAGTTCTTGAAAGCACTCGGGAAATTTCTCTTTCTCCATAAATATCACACTAACTATATCCACGTGCAAGTTGCTTCTTCTTCATTCAACAGTGTATCTCGGAGATTTAGCTGTGCCAAGCCTGCAAAAATTGACTTCATTTCTTTTACCTGCTGTATAGCATTCCACACATGAATAACCTCTCTTATTTTCCCATTCTCTTGTGGTTGGAATTTCAGGTTGCTCCCAATTCTTTGAAATAACTAACCAGGCTCATGATCATGATGATGGTGAACATCCCAACAGTGGAACGACCCAGCATCCATCAGAAATTATTCTAAGGCTAACACATTGTCAAGGATGGCATTTGGAGGAACAACTGAATTTAGGAGCATGGTCCCTCTCCAGGCTGAAGGATTCTTCATTTTTTGTATCCAGGGGCGGTCTGAGGGGTTCAGAAGTGCGGCTCTCCCCAGTTCTACCATCAGAATAGCTTCAGATTGCCTTTGACCTCTCCAAGTCTTTCCTGCCTTTGAGGTTCAGCAGCTCCTGGGGGCACTGACTCCTCCATTCTCACTGTTCTTCCTCTTCTCTGGCCTGTGTTTATAAGCTTCTCTGTGTGTGTATGGTATTGGGGATTGGACCCACAGGCATTCTACTTCCGAGATACACTTCCAGCCCTATTTATTATTATTATTTTTTTGAAACAGGGTCTTGCTAAGTTGCAGAGGGCCTTAATTAGTTGCTGAGGCTGGCTATGAACCTGCGATCCCCTTGTCTCAGCCTGTCAAGTACTGGGAGTACAGGTGTGTGCCAACACACCTTGCTGATAAGGTTCTTTTATTCACCTGTGGTGACAGTTGAATGTGGTGGAAAGAGCTGAGGCTTCAGAACTGCACAGATGATGGTTAGCTCCCAGTTCCACCACCAATTGGTTGTGTGACTTTTTTTGTTGTTGTTGTTTGGTATGAAATTTTAATGAATGGTCAACATACACACACACACACACACACACACACACACACACATAGTTTGGTACAATTATGTATTATTCTTTTTTTAAAATAATGTGCTTTTCTTGGTGCATTATAGTCTCACATCATAATGTAAACCATGTTGACAGTGACATACATGCTGGCTGTGTGACTTTGAGTAAATTGCTTCACCTCTCTGGGCCTCCAGTTTATTTGCAAAACAGGGAAATTATTATCCACCTCACAATTGTGAGCACTTATGTGGGGCATAAGTGTAGGTAATGGCCCCTGTAGGCGAAAAGTGAGCACTCCCTAAGTATTCATTTCTTTTCCTTTTTCTTTTCTTTTTTTTTAATTGGTGTATTGTAATCATACATCTTTGTTAGGTACAAGCTGGTAAAGGCATACATTTCTGACTCACCATTGCTCTGCATGGTTTAGTGTCACTGCAAAATCAGAAAGCCTGTGGCTGCTCCTGAGGACAAGGATTGTGTCCTTTTGCCCTTTGGCGCTATCCCCATCCCTCCTAAGTTCTGGCGCAGCATTGGTGGCATTTGGGGCTCCAGGAAGGAGGTGGGGACACAAGGCAGCTGCTGCAGGGCTTTGTCCAGGGTCCCGGGGTGGGGTGCCTCGCCAAAGACAGGGAGAAAAAGCCCTGCTCTCGGACAGATCCTGGTTCAGGGGAGTTTCTGATCTGATAGAGCATAAGTCCTTAACCCTGGGTGTCTCCAGTCTTTGCCTCCAGCACATCTCCTAGTCCGAGGGGAAACTCAGGTCAGTATCCTCTGAAGGGAAAGCCTGATGAGGAAGACTTGATACTCGTTTCCTGCAAAGTTTTGAGATTGCCAGGAGAGGCCCACTTATGCCTGGGAAGCCTTCCTGAGCTTCAGTGCAGACTTCTGCTTGCACAGTCCTCTTCCTTACAGGTGCGTGCGGCTGGTCTCTCCGCAGGACTGGCTTTGGCCAGGGCTTGGAGAGTTCTCGTCCCAGCTTGTTGTGGGGCATCGTGAAGGATGTTGGGAGATTGGGCACATTCTTGGGCTTCTCCTTTATAGGAGCTGGGGTCCTCAGCGACTCCAGGGCACAATGAAACAATTTAGAGAGAGTGGGGGGCATGCTGATGGGGCCTGGCCCTTTCCAGAAGGCGCTGCAGCTCTGTGACACCCACAAAGCCTGTCCTGGGGGGGGGGTTCCGAGGTGGGGGCCTCTGCCTGCTTAGGAGGGGAGAAGACTCCATGCCCTGCGCTGACGCTGACGGGCAAGTCAAACTGCTGGTTAAATGACTTTAAAGTAGTGGCCATTTATAAGTTAATGAAAGAGAAAATAAGCACATTATACGTACAGACTTATCCTTAATGAGGGGAAAAGGCGTTGTTTACTGATGCTCCGTTCTAATTATCCACGCACGCAGTGCCCGGTGCTTTTCCAGCAGCGCTCCTGTTCCCCCCATCCTCCACCAGGCTCTTTAACCCCTTCCTGCCCCCTTGGGCATCTGCTCATCCCCAGGCACCAGGTTCCGGGCCAGCTGAGCAGCTTGTGTCCCCTGATCTCCCGTGTGGGGTGGCCAGGTAGAGGGCAGTGCCCCAGGACTCTGGTCGGTCGAGGCTAAGCCGAGGTGGCTGCTCCTTGAGGGAGGGGCTACCGGGTAGCAAGGAGGACCCAGCTGAGGTGGCAGGTGGAGGGAGGGGACAGCAAGCTGGGGCTCCCACTCACATCCTTTAGGGTTTCTCTGAAATCAGCAAGAAGAGGGGACTCCACGGGGACAGACAAGAGGGAAGCTGAGCGGCCGTCCCTGAAGCCATTGCACAGGGCACCCTGTCTGCTCTCCCTAAGCTCACCTTGGGACAGATTACACCTTGCACCTCCAGACTCCAGCCCTTAGTCCAGCCTGTTAAGTACTGCTGGTCCTTAACCATGAACTGACCAGCAATAGCCTATAGAACATCGTGAATGATACTGCCAAAGTGGCGTCCCAGAGCCTGCTGGGCTGGAGAAATCAGTGGGGAACAAAAGGAGTCACCCAGTAGTGGGTTGGGGAAGATGGCCGTCGCAAACCCTAGTCATCCAGGGCACTTTTTCTTTTTCTTTTTTGGTAGTAGAGATAGAATCCAGGAGTGTTCTACCTCCTAACTATACCCCAACCCTTTTTATTTTTTTGTTTTGAGACAGGGTCCCCTAGCTTGCTAAGAGTCTTACTACATTGCTGAGGCTGATCTGGAACCTGTAGTCCACTTGTCTGAGACTTCCATGCACTGGGATTATAGGTGTGCACCGCTGTGCCCCGCTTATCCAAGACACCTTGAGCTATCTTTAGGAGCCTGTACTAGAGAGGAACTTGGCTTTCCATGACACTTTGTGAGTGAGTTATGGGCAGCATTTCCAATTTATTGATGTGCTAAACTCATTCTCTACTCTGCCTGTGAGGCCCAGGATAATGTGGCTGGGTCCACAGGCGTGGTGACAAAAATACCACCTCCATGATGAAAATGGAGTGAACTCACAAGACAATTCTGGGGATTTGATGCAAGAGGGAACTTCCTGGTTGATTAAAAGACAGTTGGACAATTCTGTACCCAAGACATTTGATTGTGTCTCTGTGTGTATGTGTGCGCATATGATACTGGAGATTTAACCCGGGACATTCTGCCTCTGAGCTACACCTCCAGCCTTATTTTATTAATTTTTTTTAAATTTTGAAACAGGGTCTTGCAAAGTTACTGCTTGCTGACTTTGAACCTGTGATCCTCCTGTCTCGGCCTCCCAAGTACTGGGATTACAGGCATGCATCACCGTGCTCAGCCATTTGAATATTTATACAAAATGCAAAAGTCCTGGAAAAGCACAAATGACCCAAACTGGAAAAGGAATAGAAAGACTGAATAATTCTATAACTATGAAAGAACATGAATCCTGAATGAAAGATCTCCTCTTAGAGGTCCAGACTTGGCTGCAGCCCTTCCTCTGGTGGCCACTGGGCCTTTGCTGCTATTAATAAGGCCCAAACTTGCACCTGCAGTCACCTCCCCACACCCCTCTCCAGCCTGTTTTCCACGTGTTAAAATCTTGAGAAGAGGTGAACTATGTTTCAGTCCTTCCTACCTTTAAGTCAGAAGTTGTGTCCTGTACCACCCTTCCCATTAACACCCCCTAGTTATCTGCATATTTGAATGGCTAGCCAAAGAGCTTTTATCTTTTCAGTACTGGGGATGGAACCCAGGGGCCATTCTACCTCTTAGCTATACCCCCAGCCATATATTTCATTCCTTATTTTGAAACAAGTTCTCACTAAGTTGTGGAGGGCTTCATTAAGTAGCTGAGGCTGGCTGTGAACTTTCGATCCTCCCGTCTCAGCCTCCCAAGTACTGGGATTACAAATGTGTGCCACCACACCTGGCAGCCAAAGACCTTTTATGAGTGTATTTATTGAGTCTTTTTGTTAAGCAAGCCACCTCTGTTACTTTGTTTAATCTGCACAGGTATCCTGCAAGAGAGACTTTATCTTCATGTGAGGTCCAGAGAAGTGGTCTGTTCATGTCCCAGAGCAGCCCCACTCCTCCCTCTGGGATACTTGGGTCAGGCCTGAGTCCACTCTCCACCTCATCTCCAGCTTCACCAGCCAGGTCAGAGTTCCAGGCCCCTGCACCCTGATCACAGCTTGGGCATTTCTTCAGCTGACCCATAGCCTTCTTACATGGCAGCCTGTGGAACTGAACCCCATAGTGAAAGCTTCTGGTTATGTTGTGTTGGGTTAAAGAGTACTCCAAGCCTAAATAGCTGGGTGTAATGGCACACAACTGTAATCCCAGACTTGGGAGGCTGAGACAGGAGGATTGCAGGTTCAAGGTCAGCCTTAGCAACTTAACAAGACCCTATTTCAAAATAAAAGATAAAATAGGGCTAGAGTGTAGCTTGGAGGGAGAATGCCTCTGGGTTCAATCTCTAGTCTCTCCCCCCCCCCAAAACCCAAAAATGACTTATTATGCTTTAGACTCTGTGACCTCATTTTGAAGCAAAGGGGGGCTCCTGTGCTGGGCTGCTGGGAATTCTGTGCATGACAGGGGGCTCTGCTGCTCCATGTGGGGGCCTCAGCTGGAAGGTTCAAGGCAGAAGCTCTTAACCGCAGGGGTTAGAACCATCAGAAGGCTGGTTTGCTCCTCTGCCTGCTGGCTGTGGCCGGCTGCAGCTGGCTGCGGCTGGGCCTTGAGACCCACGTGTCTGTATGTGGCCTTTCCACATGGTGTTGGCTTCCTCACAATATGGTGGCTGGTAGAGAGACCGCACCTAGCCATATTACCTCATAAGACTTAGCTTACTGGTCCCGTGGCATCACATCCACTACATTCCACTTGCTGAGGAATGGAGTCCTATCTGGTTTCCAGGGGGAGGGAACTAGATCCACTTCTGGAGGGATGAGTGTCCAGATTCTGGAAACACAGGCAGGACTGGAAATATCACTGTGGCCATTTTTAGAAAATATGTGTGCCTCATCAGCTCCGCTTGGAGGAAGCTCTCCAATAGGACCTGAGGTGTCTGTAATATTGCGACAGTTTCCATTCAGAATCCACCATCTGCCAGGCCTTGCCTCCCACCACCTGTAGCCACCTGACCTTCTAGCCTCCACCAGGTTCCCCTGGAGCTCCAGAAAGATTCCATCAAGACGGGGAACTCTGGGCTAACTCTCGCCTGCCTTACAACCCAGAAGAAAATTTCTCCTTGGGGTTGCTGTTGAATTGAAGTTTTATATCCCATTTCTTAAGGAGCTAGTATATTGAACAGTTTCTATTCATTTAAAAAGAAAATATGAACTCACTCACTCCCTTTTCCCCTCCCCTAATCTCTTTGTCCTTTCCTTCCTTCCTTCCTTCCTTCCTTCCTTCCTGGACTGGGTATTGAAACCAGGGGTACTCTGCCTTTGAGCTATGCCCTCAACCCTATCTTTTATTTTTTACTTTGAAACAGGGTCTCACTAAGTTGTGGAGGACCTTGCAATATTGCTGAGGCTGGCTGCTAACCTGCAATCCTCCTGTCTCAGCCTCCCAAGTACTGGGATTACAGGCATGTGCCACCATGCCCGGTTTATTTCTTAAGTATCAGATATATTGAGTAGTTTCTATTTAATGAAGAAAATATGAAGTTGTTTTTTACGTATATATAGCTCCTGTTCTTATTGATCCCGTGGGGGGAAAATAGGGTTCTTCAACAGGAAAGAGGTTCCCAACTTTCAGTGTCACTCAGAAATAGGAGAAAGGACTTGTGAATTCTGGTGCTGAGGGAGAAGGCGGGGGTGGGGTGGGGTGGGGTGGGGGTGGTGCTCCTGTTCTTTGGTGCAGGGACATGGCTGTTAACTGCCACCCTGAAAAATGTCGTGAGCTAAGTCATCACAAGTGGGAGTATAGCCAGCACTAACGCATGTCATACTTTACCCTCTGGGCAGAGCATTTTATACAATGTTGTCTCCATGCTGTGAGGAAGGAACTAATATTGTTTTCACAGATGAGGAAAGTCATTTCTCTAAGGCTCAGAGAGGTTAAGAAATTTGCCCAAGGGCACCCAGCTAGGAAGTTATGGAACTGAGATTTGAATTCCAGGCTCATGGGCTGTAGAGCCTGTTCTCTTAACATGCGGCCAGGGTATACAGATTGCAGGCTTGGTAGCCTAAAAGAAGGGGTAGGAATTGGAGAGTAGCGGGTGAGGCACCCAGGCTCAGGATGTTGATTTCACTTGATTGGACACCAAAGATCATTCTGCCAGCTCAATCTCCTCATCTGTTAACGGGGATAATACACTCGCACAGTTCTCCAGAGCGAGTGGATGCTCAGTGCGTGGTTCCGAGTCCCCTTCCTTTTGTCTTCCTGCTGCCTTTCACCTGGCTCCACCCCGAGGAGAGGCTCCCCTGCCCAGGGAAGTAGGGGGTGGCCTGTTGACTCTGTTGCTAATGGCCACTCTAAAATCCCTGGCTCCCTAAGCTCCCTCTGGATTTCAGGACTTCAATCCATCTCCACTGTGCTTTTCATTGGGAGAACTTTAAATGATTTTACAAAAACTGCAAATGTACAAGGTAATTGAGTCTTCTGTTTTATTACCCTGAGCTGCCTGGACCTTGCCTGGCCTCCTTCTCACTCACTGAGCCGCCAGAATAAAGTTGGAAGTGTTTGTGCTGGTAATATATAGGACTTAATTAACCTGGCCTTTTATAGCATTTCCAATGGAGGGTTGGAACGAACTTCAAGGCAGCTTGAGAAAAGGGAAGGGGGGCCTAGGGTGGGAGTGTGTGTGTATGTACAACACTTGATGTTGGTTTTTCCCTTCTGTTCTTTCCTCTGGTACTTTAATCAGCATTTAATGACCCTGTCGAAAATTCATCATTCAGACCCAAACTGGTGGGAAAGCCTAGAGAGGAAGGCTGCCTTCCTGTCTCCCTTCTGTACCCTATAGTAGCCAGTGAGTCCCTATAACCCCCGTCACATTTCCAGAAATTTCCAACAGAGGTTAATCCTCCTGGCTTTAGGAAGGAGATAATGAATGGACATTAACAAGTGGACTCCCTGTGTTGGCTAATATCAATCCCTGCTCAAGTGCAAGCCAACCTATGATGGCTCCAATGGAGCATGTCCCTATTCCTGGGACCCAAGGTCAATTAATGCCCTGTCCATCTAGTCCTTTCTTCCCCTAATCCCCGACTCTCCTTCTCTTTTCCTCTCTCAGCACAAAGCTGTGCCTGAACTTGACACCCTCCTAAGCCAGCCTAGGAAAAAGTGACTCAACTCAGATCCGCCCCCGGCACAGGGGGACAGGTTTTTACTGCCAACATGCCTTCGTGTCTTACAACCATTATTTCGGGAGAGTTCCAAGTGAGGGCAGTTAGGGTAAGTGCCTCTCACCAGCTGTCTGCTCAGACCTTGTTCCACATACCCTGGCTCATAAATCCTGCCCCGACCCTGCCGAGCGGTGACATCATTCCCAAACCTCATGCCACAATTCGATTTGGAAATAAAAAGGCAGGTGTTAATTGACTCACTCCCTCTGTCCCTTTGCGGCACCCCTGACCCTCGATAGCTTTTAACCTTGCAGTTCATAAAAGTTTGGGGCCTGGCCCCAGCACGGTTCCTCATTCATTCTTTCATAATGTCAGCAAATTCTTCCCGAGTGAGCGCAATGCACAAGTCATTGGCCAGGCCCTTCGGGGGAGGATTAAGTGGCCAAAGAGGAGCAAGAAGCATTCCCTGTCTTAGGAGTGTCTTCAGAAGAGACCCACAAGTAACAGATTTGGGCAGCAGTTGCTGAGGGTCCTCAGGGAAGGCTTAGGTGCAGTCATAGTTCTAGAAGCGTCTCTAGCTTGAGTTGGCCTGCCCAGCACCTATCCCTCCTAGAGTACCCAGATTCTCCTTTGGGGAGCTTCTTTTTCACTAAGTCTATGTCATTCCAGATGGAGCTGAATGTCGTGGTCTCCAGGAGTCAGTCCATAAGCAGAGCAGGTTAGCCCTGTGTTGCAAAGAGATGAACTCAGCCATGGGCATGGTGCTGAGCTGGGCCAATGGCAGATATTGCTGCAACTCCTGGGAAGGAGACATTCTCTCTCCATTGGGGCTGGCCAGCAATCCCCTGGGGGAGGCTTCCTGAACCTGAGAGTGAAGCTACTACGTTGTTTTGTCCTGAGGAGATGTCTGTGGCCTCAGGTCTTGGCTGTTCCTGTACCATTAGGAACATCTCTAGGTTTTCCTGTGCCTGTGTTATACCAGGTCCATATGACCCTCTGTCTACTGGTCTTTAATCAGTTTGTGCCCATGAAGAATATCAAGGGCAGCAGAGAGAGAAGATGGCCGAGGACCCTGGGCAACTGGATCTAGCCCTGCCTCAGGCCAGGTGGCTCCTGAACTCTCACTGAAATGAGTGAGCCAGTGGATGGCTGGGCTCTCTTCCTCAGTTTACCCTTGTGTGAGTCAGTTTCCTTACGATTTCTGTCATCAATCTAGCATCCAAGATCCAAACTTTCTGGGTGCAGGGACCAATAGAAAGCCTTCCTTAGCCAGGCATGATGGTGCACACTTGTAATCCCAGTACTTGAGAGGCTGAGACAGAAGGATAACAGGTTCGAAGACAGCCTCAGCAACTTAGTGAGGCCCTCCGCAACTTAGTGAGACATTGTTTCAAAGTAAAAAAATAAAAATAATGGGGCTGGGGGTGTAGCTCTGAGGTAGAATGCCCCTGGGTTCAATCCCCAGTACCACAAAAAGAAAACCATCTTTTCCCAACCCCAACCATGTCTCCCAAGGGTGGGAGACTTGAGCTTCTGTCTACTTTCCTATTCTTTTTTTTTTTTTTTTTTTTCAGTACTGGGGATTGAACTCAGGGGCATCTACCCCCGAGCTATACCCCAGTCCTATTTTTTATTCTTTATTTTGAAACAGGGTCTCACTAAATTGTGGCGTGCCTCACTAGGTAGCTGAGTCTGGCTGCGAACCTGGATCCTCCGGTCTCAGCCTCCCAAATGCTGGGATTGCAAGCGTGCGCCACCATGCCCGGCTTACTTTCCTATTCTTGATAGAGTTGGGACACTTCGGGGTCAGGGGCTGATAAGAGAGGTGTCCAGAGCACATATATTTGGGGTACAGTCCCGCTTTGTGGGACTCTGAGAACAAGCGCCTTCTTAAATTTTGCACCCTAGGCTCCTCTGGCTTCTCCCTAGTCCTGGCCCTGTTCTGATGGCTGGGGGCTTGGGGGCACCCTTCTGTCCAGAACCCAGCCTGAAGAATTCGTAATTGGTCATTATCCCCCCCACACACACACACACACACATACACTGCTGGGCTTGGTCCAGTCTCTGAACTTTGGAAGGTCATGTTCCATTGAAGCCCATTCCAGGATTTTACCACATCGAACCAGAGTAGAGTCCAGTGCAGTTCATCCCAGCCCACATATCGTTCGTGGGTAGTCAATAGACAGAGTCCATCTTTGAGAAGAGGCTCAGCCTCACAGAAATTGAACAAATGAAGAATCTTCGAGTTAAGGTGGGATCAGGATCCATTTGAGACACCAGATTTCCTGTTGTTATTATTTTACTTGTGTTCATCCAGAGTTGGTCTTAGTTTAGGATGAGAAGAGATCTTTTCTGGTCACAGATTAGTTGAAGGACAGACAGACACACAAACCTGTTCATTGTGGTGCAGGAGACAGAGGTGTTCCCTCAACAGCACCAACTATCTGTGTCCTTGACTGCCACTCTTTATTCCTCTGACCTCTTTTACCTCCATTTGGAGACACGGACACTGTAGGATGGTTTCCCAGGCTGTGAGATCCGTTCACAAGCCCAGCTCTTGCTAACTTGGGTAAGACTCCCCCTGAGACTTAGTTTCCTCATTATTATTCCGTAACAGGAAATATCAAGAGCCTTTCCTCTTAGGGTTGTTGTAAGATTGAATGAGATAATGAACAGGGCCTGCTGTAAATTTTCAATGAATGACTGTTAATACTGTTCTCTCAAATGAGTGAGCACATTAGACCAAAAGTTCTACTGGACAATTTCTAGATCTACTCCCAGCCCTCTGAGAACTGACGGTCATTGTTTTCAGGGCTTTCAAAAACTAACGTGAAGCTGGGTGGTGTGGGGCACACCTGTCATCCTAGTCCTTGGGAAGCTGGGACAGGAAGATTGCAGGTTTGAGGTCAGCCTCAGCAACTTAGCGAGGTTCTGTTTCAAAATATAAAAATAAAACAGGGCTGCGGGTGTAGCTGAAAGGTAGAATACTCCTGGGTTCAATCCCCAGTGCCACAAAAATGAAACAAAACCAGCGTGAATTGAACATCTCCTATGAGCCCTCTAGGGGAAGAACCAAGCCTTGCACTTTTGGTTTTAAGGGGTTTCAATTCCCGCAGCTGTAGCAGCATCTCTATCAGAATTTCTTGCCATCCATTTTCACCCTTTCCTTTTTTATTACAAAAAAAAAGATATCTTTTCTAAAAATTTTTCAAGGAAACTTGTAGTCCTCACATATACCACTCAGGTGATCCTTAAACCATTTATACTGTCCATTTCTTTTCCGATGAGCATCTTTTTCCTTAGTTAATACCTTGGCGGTGGGGACAAGTCTTGGTCTTCTTTATTTTTGGGTGTGTGGTACTGGGGCTTGAACCCAGAGGTATTCGATCTCTGAGCTACATCCCCAGCCCTATTTTAATTTTTGTTTTGAAACAGGGTCTCACTTAGTTGTGGAGAGTCTTGCTAAGTTGCTGAGGCTAGTCTTGAACCTGTGATCCCCCTGTCTCAGCCTCTCAAGTACTGGGATTACAAGCATGTATGACCACACCCAACTGGTCTTGTACTTCTTGATGCCCTGGTTCATCTAGGTAGAAACAGGACCTTAGACATCAGTGTCAGGCTGAGTTGCACACCAGGCTTGAATTCTGTGTGCCTGGGTCTGGAGAGGATAAAAGACAGGGCATTAAGGAGGTTTCTGGGAGAGAAGAGGCCCCTGATTGCAGTAGGGAGACCATACTCTCTTTGAGCAACTGGAATAATCAGAAAGTTCTTGCTGAAGTAGCAGCAGATAGAAAGACCTGGGGCACTCAGTTACCCAGAGCCCTTCCCAAGGCTGCGGAGTCCCAGGTAGCCAGCCTAGCCTCCTTGCAGCCCCAGGGCTGCAACTCAGCATCGGCTTCTTAATAAAAACAGCACCGATGCCAAGCCCTAATTCCACTGGAGAAATAGCCCCGCGCCCCTCAATCCCATTAACATTTCACACCTTAATGCGGCCATATTTTTGGAAAGCCAATATGAGTTGAGTAGCTTATTGGTATGCAGCTCCGGCTGGGGGTGGGGGCTCCAGGGAGGGGTGCTCTGCAAAGGAGATGTAATTAAGCCTCAGAATGTTCGATATATGCCCCAAAAGGGGGGCACGCGGTGGTGGGAGAGCAAGAATGATGGGCTTGTCCAGAAGCTTTGTGTGTGCAAAAGCTCAGCTGTTCCTGGGAAGTCCCACTGCGGCTCCCACCCTTGCCCACCCTGGGCCCCCACTTGAGCAGGGCCACCCACTCACCTTCTGGGTCTCCAACTTCACATTTTCCAAGCAGGCCCTATCGGCAGCTCTTCTCAGATAAAATACATCATCATTTGCTCCATTAGAAAATAAATGTATGGCTATATTATGGGATTTGCATTCCATTACCTTGGTTTGCATGCCATAAAACATTTATTACACCCTTGGGCTAAAGTCTTAATAATGACTGGGTGCAAGGCACTAATGTGGTGCTGGTCTTGCTTGGGAACCAGAGATTAATGCCTTTTGATGTCACCCAGCTAATAGTTGCGCTCACCAATTTGTCCCATCAGAAGACATTAGAATCAGGCCCTGGGTGAGGGTGGGGGACCACTGCTCCACTTCAGCGGGAGTCATGGCTCCCCTGATCTGCCCTCCCCCCCCACCTGTCTTGTTCAGAGTGAACTCTCAGAGTCCCCCTCTACAATCCCCCATTCCATCGCCATCCACACCCCTAGCCTGGGGCAAGTCCCCACCCCAAGTCGGAAAGCAGCAGTCAGGGTTCCAATGCCTGCTTCCCAGCTAGACAGCAGCAGAGGCAGCTGCCATAGCAGCATGTGCGCGTGCACCCCCGCCGCCACACACCTCCCTGTCGAACCCCCCTGCACCCCCAGCTTGGCCTTATCACAGCTCCAGCCAAGGAGGCTTGTCTAGACGCGCTGGGGAGGCCTGGGGTGTGTGTGTGTCGTATTGTGGGTCCTTTGTGGCCTCAGCTGTCTTGGTTGGAGTATCCTCTAGGTCTAGGCTTTGGGGAAGGCCCTGATTTGTGGGCTATGATCCTCTGTGGGGTCCTGGGCTAAGGATGCACCCCACCTCTTATGTGCAAGCCTGTGGCTGAGAGATGACCAGTCATTTAACCTCCCTGCCTTTGTTTTTCCATATGTAAATGCTGGAATTGTGTGTTGTGTGTGTGTATGTGTGTGTGTGTGTGTGTGTGTGTGTGTGTGTGTGTGTGTGTGTAAGAGAAAGATTGACTGAATGATACTCTCTGGATCATGTAATATGTAAGATAGTCTCATGCAATGAAAAATTCGCCCGTGTCCCATGCAACTTTTGAAAATCCCACCCAGGTCTTTGTTTTCTCCACAACCCTAGGGGGCACCATTCACATGAGCGATGAAGTAAATGGCTGTGCAGTGCGCAACTTACACAACCTCAGAAAGATCCTGCATTTGACAGTGATCCCAATGGAAACCCTGTTTACCAACCTGACTTGGAACCAACCTAACTTTGTTTTACACAGAGAATTTTTGCATGGCTGTAATAGATACTGTATTTTCTAGGAATGCAATTCCTGGGGCAATTGAGGGGGGAAATTGTACTCTGTC
>PVLC010034943.1:0-16613 GCA_004027655.1 Graphiurus murinus | reverse complement strand
AAAAAAAAAAAAAAAAAAAAAAAAAAAAAAAATTGGTCCTTCCTTTTGGGCGTGTTGGCATGCGCCTATAATCCCAGTACCTGGGAGGCTGAGACAGGAGGACTGTAGGTTCGAGGCCAGCTTCAGCAACTTAGCGAGACCCACCCCTGCAACTTAGTGAGACTCTGTTTCAAAATTTTAAAAAAGGGGGGGTTTGGGGGTGTAGCTTGGAGGTAGAATGCCCCTGGGTTCAATACCCAGTACCACAAAAATAAATAAATATAAATAAATAAAATAAATAAATATAAAAAATAAACATGAATCACTCCTTCGGCCCAGAAGAACCTCCTCTGGAAACTTTTCCTGCTAACGTTGATCGGAACACTCTTCTTCCCTTACGCCTGTTGGTCCACATCGAGACAGTGATGATATAAAGCAACTAGTCTGAGTAGGAAAGACACAGGATTTCTTAGAGAGAGGACCTTTCCTACGCAAGCTCATTGGGTGCTGGAGGCACAATGCGTACTTGTTAAGCGAGTGAAGCAAAGCCGTGGACAGTTGGCAGAAAAACAGATCGTGGAATATACAAAACGAAGGCAGGAGGAGGTGAAAAGACACTTACCGGAGACTTGGACATCCCTAAAAGGAAAACAAAAGACCAGCATTAAAGTCCATCCTTATGATACTTCCTGCTGCCTCTTAAAGCCAGACCCCTGACTTCTCGAGCCAGGCAGAGGTCTGGCTCCCCCACCCAGCTCCAGCCCTCTCGGCGATCTCCACTGGATTTTCTTTTAATAAACTCCTCAGGCGATTCTCGTGTGCAGTCAGAAGTGGGAAGCAGAGCTCGGAGGATCTTGCCCGACCGTTTCCTCCCGAAAACACTTCAAAGACAGCAGCTGGGTCAAAGGGAACCATTTTAGTGTGGTCCTCGGCCTCTCGCAAGGTCACTGGGTTTTTGTGAGGATGCAACAGTTGCCGTATAAAATGCTGTGGGTGCCTCACGCTCAGTGAGCATTGGACCACCATTTCCTGTTTCCTGGCCCCTCCTTCCCCCTGGCACCCCCCAACCCCTGCACGGAGGACCCCAAGCATACTTCGCTGAACACGTCCATTGTGTACACTCAACAAAAGTCCCTAAGACAGTCGCCCTGGCCGGACTTCCCATCCCTTTTCATCTGGCCCTTCCTGCTCTTGCTTTAGTCTTGCCGCTGGTCCTTCCTTCACACATCACCGCCTGATAAGGGATCTTTCAGATTCTCAACTCCAGCCAAGACCCCATACCTCACGTGACAGAATGGCGTGCTACCCAGCACAGCAGCACCTCTGCATCCCAGCCTCTTTCCCAATATCTACCACTCATGGGGGATATTGTGAGAGGAATGAATTGGAAGACCAAGAAGAAAAAAAGCTTGCCAGGTGTGGTGGCACATGCCTGTAATCCTGGTACTTGGGAGGCTGAGACAGGAGGATCTCAGGTTTGAGAACAGCCTCAGCAAGTAGCAATACTCTCAGCAACCTAGCAAGATCCTGTTTCCAAACAAAAAATAAATTAATTAATTTTAAAAAAAGGGGCTGGGGGTATGGCTCAGAGGCAGAAGGTAGATTACCCCTGGTTTGATCCCTAGTACCAAAACAAAAAAAAGAAGAAGAATAGGAGCTTGAGAATACAAGCCAGTGGAAGCAAACCAAGTGCAATGGCTTCCGTGGCCCGAATCTTACATGCACCCTCAGCCCCACAACCTCAGAAGCAGCACAGGATTCCTGTGCCTCAGTCTCCCTCCCCTGCGCTTCCATAAGAGGTGACCTGTTCCCTGGTCTCCAATCATCCTTCTCCCTACGCCAACATCTTGCCCCATTCATTAGTGCCACACCCTTCCCATGGGGGCCGCACCCTCCTCCCTCCCCAGCCCACAGCCACCTCATCTTGGTGCCCTGTCGCCGGGGCCGGAGCGTGCCCTGCCTCTCTACCGGGGATCAGTGGCCCGGTGGTGTGGCTCAGAGTCACCTGGGTCTGTGGGAGCAGAGCTGCTGATGCTGCAGGCCCCTCGTGGCCATCTGAGTTTGCATTTCTAACCAGTGCCCGGCTGTCGCTGCCGCTAGTGCAGGCAGCATGCTTTCAAAAGCGCTGCACTGGAGAATTCAAAATAATCCTTAAATCCCCATGGCGTCCCACGTGTTGCGGACTGCCGCAGAGCTGCCCGCTGCAAAAGCGGCTCCCCTGGAAACCCCCTTCTATCTGAAGACACTGACTTTTCTGTGTACCTGAGGATCTGTATTTCTAAGTCGAGCTTGATGCTGTGGGTCCGGGGACCACACTTTGTGCAGCACATGCAGGCTGTGACGTCCTGCCACCTGATGGATCTCCACGAGTCAATTTCATTGCCTCCCTGCCCTGAGCACTGGAGAGACCAGCTGTCCAGAGCAGAAAGCAAATGCAGAAGCAGGGCATGGCTCCCGCCAGCTCTTGCACTGTTCCCCACTCCGGCCCTTCCTTGCAGATTTGCTGTCCTGAGTTTTCATTCAGTGCAAGTCCAGGGCTCCACCCCACAATAAACAGCAGCACAGCTCTCCTGGGGAGGGCCCTCCTTAGCCAGCAAGCTCCACATGGCCTCTAGGCCAGGCCCACCCACTCGCCTCCTGGGTGGATGGGTGGGAGCCTCCCTTCTGGTTCCCAGCACACTCTGCCGGCCTTATTTCCACTTCCCCAGGGGGCCTCACACCACAGGACCTTAGTTTGGTCCACTTAAGAGCATTTTATTTACTTTAATTAAAATTTTTATTTGTGGTACTGGGGATGAATCCGGGGCCATTCTACCTCCAGATCACATTCCCAACTCTTGTTTTATTTTTTGTTTTGAAACAGGGCCTCACTAGGTTGCTGAGAGTCTCACTAAGACTGGGATTACAGGCAGGCACCACTACGCCCGGCTTAAGAGCATTTTGGATGCTATTTTAGTCCGTGCTCTAAGGAGAGGAATACACCATCCTGGTCTCACAAAATCTTAATTCCCAACTCTTTCCGCTGTAAAAATTCTGGACAAGCCAGGCGTCGTAGGCTGAGATAGGAGGATCACAGGTTCAAATCCAGCCTTGGCAACTTTGCGATGCTTTCAGCAACCTAGTGACACCCTATTTCCAAATAAGAAATAAAATTGGTCTGGGGATGTAGCTTGGAGGTAGAATGTCTCTGGATTCAATCCCCAGTACCAAAACCAAACAAAACAAAAAAATTCTGGATAGAATTCAGAGCAGTGGGACTAACTGTAATTCTAGTACTTGGGAGGCTGAGGCAGGAGGATCACAGGCTTGAGGCTAGCACATGGTAACTTAGTGAGGCCTTCTTTCAAAATAAAAATGTCAACAAGGCGCGAGACCCAGATAGAGGCTCACATTGTTCTCACGATGGAGAAGCAGGAGGCTGAAGACTCATGGCACGGGGACCCCCAGAACTTCATGGCCACTCTTCCTTTCCCATGCTCCTCAAAATCCTGGTTCACATGGGAAGATTTTATCTCCTGAGAGTACTATACTTTTTTGCTAAATATTACCTAGCATTGCCAGACATGATGGCATATGCCCATAATCCTAATACTTGGGAGGCTGAGACAGGAGGATCACAGGTTTGAGGCCAGCCTCAGCAACTTAGCAAGGCCCTCACCAACTTAGTGAGACCCTGTCTCAAAATAAAATATAAAGAGTGCTGGGGCTGTAACTCGGAGGTAGAATGCCCCTGAGTTCAATTCCCAGTACTGTAAAAATAAATAAGTAAACAAAAATGATCTAGCACCTGTTATTTGCCAAACAATATTTACTTCAAACATAAATAGAAGAGAGACCAAAGTGTCCAGACAGTTTAGATATTGTTTTAGCACCAGAACTAAGTCAGAAGCCGGGTGAGATGGTGCACACTTGTAATCCCAGCATTTGAGAGGCTGAGACAGGAGGATCCGGGTTTGCAGCCAGCCTCAGCTACTTAGTGAAGCACTCTGCAACTTAGTGAGACCCTGTTTCAAAATAAAGAATAAAAAATAGGGCTGGGGTATAGCTCGGAGGTAGAAGGCCCCTGAGCTCAATCCCCAGTACTGCAAAGAAAAAAAAAAAAAAAAAGAACTAAGTCAGAAAAAGGAAATCCCTGAAGTCACTCAAGCATGAGTCTGAGGTGTGGGACCCGGTCACCACTCAGGAAGCATTTTGTGTTCTGAAAGGTGTGCATTTCCAAGAACCACTTTCATCATTGCAGGGCAGAGGTTGCTCAGCTCTCCCCATAGAATGCACAGCTATCTGCTGGATGTTTGCCATGGTCAGCACTTCTTATCGGCACGTACCTGTGTCAACAGGATTGCTATCTTAGAAAGGAGGAGTGCAGAGTGGTGTCCACAGGGAGAAAGGAGCCGGACCTCAGATCTCAACTGCAGCAAGATTCTGTTGACCTTGGTACGATTGTGTTTGTACTTGGTGTCCTGGCAGTAAAGCTAATCAGCATATTCAAGTGCTCTGATGTTTCTGGAGTCACTCTTGGATAACTTGGATTTCAGAACTGATCAAGGCCAAGCCTAGAATCCAAACTGCCCATCTAGTGAACTCAGTCAGCACCCGGACAACTGTACTCACGGAATACATGATGATTCTTCTTGTTATTCTAAGCTGAGAGGTGGTTTGGCCTTTCTTTTGTCTAAAGAATTTTAAGAAGTCTGTGCTCTACATTTCTATGATTACTTACTTGGGGGTGTGGGGGGGCAGAGAAAGCAGAAAAGTAACAAGAAACTCCACTGATCCCCACTACTTAATTGAATCTTTCCAGCTGGGCACGGTGGCACACAACTGTAATCCCAGTACTTGGGAGGCCGAGACAGGAGGTTTGAAGCCAGACTCAGCAACTTAGCAAGATCCTTCTTCAAAAATTAAAAAATTTTAAAAAGGGCTCGGGGTAGAATGCCCCAGGGTTCAATCTCCAGTACCTAGTTAATTAGTAGCAGTGGTAAAGCCACTGCTATTTCATGATAATTTTAAAAAACCCTCTTCCCATTCATGTAACTGTTTCTGATTGCTTATAGAAAAGCTTGTTTCGCCGAGCGTGGTGGCGCACGCTTGTAATCCCAGCATTTGGGAGGCTGAGACCGGAGGATCCAGGTTCGAGGCCAGCCTCAGATACGTAGTGAGGCACTCTGCAACTTAGTGAGACCCTGTTTCAAAATAAAGAATAAAAAATAGGGCTGGGGGTATAGCTCGGAGGTAGAACGCCCCTGAGTTCAATCCCCAGTACCACAAAAAAAAAGAAAAGAAAAGCTCGTTTCATGTTTTGAACCATTTAGGAATAGAATCTCTAACTCTGATTTTTAACTACCTAGAAATCATTAGCGTCGAGTCAACTAGTAACAGGACTGTATTCTGAGAAATGCGTCGTTAGTTGATTTCGTTGTACAAACACGATGGCGTGTGCTTACACAAACGTTGATGGCATGGCCCACTATACACCAAGGATCTGTTGCAATATTACAGGAATATGCAGTCTGATGTACACTGAGACGTCTTGTGATGTAGGACTGAAGGCCCTCGGCAACGTCAACAGCACAGAGCCACTTCTAGAAGTTGGACTTGGGACGTTGGAAGGAACAAGGCACTTTGCTGAGGTCTAAGGGAGGAGCTCTCACCTTATCTTCAGGTGGAGAGAAAACTATTTGCTATCACTACCAAGCATTAAACTAACGGGAAAACATAGTGCTCCCTCCCTCCCTTTCTCCCTTCCTATTTCTTTTGCCTGTCTTTCTGCCTTTTAAGGAAATAAAGTATGTGACACTTCAAAAAAGTCTAGCAAGCCGGGCGTGGTAATCCCAGTACTTGGGAGGCTAAGACAGGAGGATCTGGGTTTGCAGCCAGCCTCAGCTACTTAGTGAGGACCTCCACAGTTTAGTGAGACCCTGCTTCAAAGTAAAGAATAAAGAATAAAAAATAGGGCTGGGGGTGTAGCTCGGAGGTTATAAGGCCCCTGGGTTCCATCCCCAATGGAGAAAAAAAAAAAAAAAAAAGAGTCTAGCAGGACCAGGTTTAACTGTGAGTGATTCAAGAAGGCGGTGAAGTTCCACGCCCAGTCTTAGAAGTAATGCTATGAACGTATACAAAATTGCCAATTTCAATCTCAAAGACTTGCGGGATGAGGGTTGGGGGAGACCTGGCAGGGAGGGCAAGAAGGGTGCGTGCATGCAGTTTTCTAATACTCTGTACCCCAATAGGACGCAAAAATCACAATGCACCCAATTAAAAAAGAGAGAGAGAAGGTGGTGAAGAGGAAATGAGAACCAAACATCCCAGGCTAGGTTTGAGTATTTTCCCAAAGGGATAAACCCTAGTCAAATACTGAAATGTGCTTTTCTTTCCTTTACTGGGTTCCCCCTCCCTCGAAGTCGAGAACTTTAGAACAAGCTCCACGGCTGTGACCCTAGCGCTTGTCCCTGCAGCGACTCTTGTGGATGCCGTTTCTTGCCCGAGTGATGGTTTTCTCCTTCTTGAACTTGAATGTTTTGCCATATTCCCTGGGGGTCCCGGCTAGTCCATACGGCACTTCCATCTGCAACAGGAAAATGCGACCTCTGTCTAACGCTGCCCTGGGAAGTGTGGCTTGGCCATGGACAGGGGCTCTGTCCCCTTTAGGAGAAGGGTCCCCGGGCGGCTGCAGTGCTTGGAGAATGGGGCAGGGGCTGCCCTTGCTGGGACCCTCACTAGGACTCAGCCCGTACACCCGTGGGCCGTACTTCAATTGTGCTTTATGGAAAAAGCTTTCTTTTCCATTGCTACCTTCTTCTCCAGCGAGGAAAGAAATCGACAACTCCTCTGATACCTTAACAAAGGCACATGCAACTGCGGGATGCCCAGGACGCCACTTCCCCCCAGGACGTCTGTCCTCTAGAGCGGCTGCTCAGTGCAGGTGAGCTGTCTGTCCTCAAGAATGAAGGTCAACCAAACCCCAAAAGCACGAAGCTCCTTTAGACATCGGGAAGCCCGTGCAAATGGGAACATGTGGGTTTTATGAACTGACTTTGGCAGGATGCCGCTCAGGGGGTTCAGCTCAGCCCCAGGAACCCTGACCAGGCAAAGGCTTGATGGTGGTGTAGCTGAGTCCTGGCCTCCTGCCCGTGGGGGTGCCTGCCACCTTCTCTTCCTGGGGTCCTGAGCAGGCAGGGGCTTCACGACATGACTTTGCTGCTCAGCTTTGGCTCCTCGGCGACAGGGCAGCCCACAACTCGTGTCACAGCCGTCTGCCCCTGGGTTTGGGGGATGTCCTTTCTGTTGAGTGGTCAGGGACCTGGGGAGCCGGCACTGGGCGTCTCCTCTGGTGCTAGGAGAGGGATGAGCTGTTGGCTGCAGCGTTCTGGTCCACCCACGGGGCCTGGCTTTGTCCTGTTTGTGCAGCAGCCACACCTCTGCCCAGCTTTAAAACACTGCCTTCCTCAGCTCGGGTGGCTCTGGGTCCATGTATTTGTTTTCTAGGACTGCCATAGAGCGTGTCTGGACCTGGGTGGCTTGAAGCAACGGAGATGCATCGAGGCACAGCTCTGGAGGCTGGGAGGCTGGGAGGCTGGGAGGCGGGGAGGCTGGGAGGCGGGGAGGCTGGGAGGCGGGTGTCAGCAGAGTTGGTTCCCTCTGTGGCAGTGAGGGGGACTCTGTGCAGGCCCCTCTCCAGTGTCCCGTGCTGGCTGGACTCCACTGGTCCTGAGCTTGTAGAGGTGGCACTGTGTGTCTGCCCTCACCGCCATGTGGCATCTTCTCTGTGTGCCTTGTCCAACTTTCCTCTTTTTATGTGTGTGTATGTGAGTGTGTATGATACTGCAGATGGAACCCAGGAATGTTCTATCTCTGAGCTAGAACCCGCCCCCAACCCCAGCCACAATTTATTTATTTTTATTTTTTTGCGGTACTGGGGATCAAACCCAGGGGCATTCTACCTCCAAGATACACCCCCAGCCCTATTTTATATTTTTTTTTATTTTGAAACAGGGTCTCACTAAGTTTCGGAGGTCCTCACTAAGTAGCTGAGGCCAGCCGAGAACCTGTGATCCTCCTGTCTCATTCTCCCAAGTACAGGGATTTCAAGCATATGCCACCACACCTGGCTCACAATTTATTTTTTATTTTGAAACAGGATCTTGCTAAGTTGCTGAGGCTGGCTTGGAACTTGTGATCCTCCAGTCTCAAAGTACTGGGATTATAGGTGTGTGCCACTAAATTCCCTCTTCGTATAAGGACACTAGTCATCCTGGATTAGGGGCCTGCCCTTCTCTACTCTGACCTCATTTGAACTAATTACATTTACAGCAAGCTTTTTCCCCCACGAGGTCACAGTCTGAGATGCCAGTGTTAAGTTCGTCCCAGGTACAGGCAGGAACAAGGCACGCAGGTGAGATGATTTTCCTGGGCACTAGCAGGGCAGCCCTTGCTTTCTGAGCTAGTTCCTTCATCTACACCTGAACATTTTCATTCTAGGAGAACACCTTTGTTCAGAACTTAAAGTTAGACTTACTTCAAACGCACGGCAAGCTGGGTACAGAGGTGTACACTATGCCCGGCTCCAGTCTGATTCTTGAAGCATCTTTCCTCATGGACACATGTTTAGTGTCACATATCTCCACATAATAGCTGGGTGACTCAAACCTTCTCTCCCACAAGAGACTCCTTCGGGCAGTCTGGTGGGTGCTCCAGGCATCTTCCAGTTCTGGAACCCCAGGAGGAACTAGATTTTCTTCCTTGAGTCTCTCAAGAAGAGCCTGTCTCTCTTCCCTTTAGTGGTGGTACTTACTGCTGAGACTAGACATTCTTACATTATATTATTATTATTATTATTATTATTATTATTATTATTATTATTTTAATACTGTTGATTGAACCCAGGAGCATTCTAAGTCTAGTCTACACCCCTGCCCTTTTAAATTTTTTTCTTTTTTTTAATTTTGAAACAGGATCTCCCTTAGTTGTGGTCGGTCTCACTAAGTTGCTGAGGCTGGCCTCAAACCTGTGATCCTCCTGTCTCAGTCTCCTAAGTACCAGGATTACAGGCATGCACCACCATGCCCGGCTCTGAGATGTCCCTTAACTCTGTCCTGCCTGCCGATGGCAGCTGTGCTCGTAAACCAAGGGACAAAGTTATGAAACAGCAATCCCCTGGCTCTCTCTGTTGTAACCTCAGTATTATGAGTCAATGATCCTCACTCATCTCCTGATAATATTGCTCTGATTCTTCAAGTGTCATCACAGAGGAATGTGCAGACAGTCCTCGGACCTCACCCTTGTTTTTATTTCCTTATCAGCTCACCTGGGACACCTACCCACTTTCTCTCCTGCAAGGGACAGAACCCACATGCGACTGTGCTCCACCTGAGATGGGGGAATACAGCGGCTGAGAAGGCCCAGCCTGTGCGTGTGGGTCTGTGGCTCCAGGTCATTCCCATCACTGGCTGCCCTATCCTGGAGAACAGAACAGCTGTCCCTTCTGCTGGCAAAGTTTCCTGGAAGCTCAACCAGCTAATGAAAGAAGCCTTCTACCTGTCAGTCTCTGTTCTTCGTGGGATGGTTCAGAAACTCAAAGGGGCAGTAGGAAGATTACCAATCAAATAGCAAAGGAAATGAAAAACTGAATAATTCCACTAGAGAGATTCCGTGCAGTGTGAAGGAACATGCAAAGATTTAGCATGAAGACCGCAAACCCTTTAAGGTCAACAAGTCACTGGTCACTGCGTTCACAGATCTCATTTCTTTCAAGTTCAACTCCTGTGGACTCAGGCTCCTGCCCCTGCAGATATGATCTCTTCCAGCAGTAGTCTTTTATACCCTCATATGAGAAATAAATACCTGTGTAAACGTGATGTGAGCCCACCTGGGCCAGCCGCAGCTGAACCACATCGGCTCCTCACCCTCTGCATTTCTACTCGAGGGCATCTACAGGTGAATTTTCAAGCTCTACCATGAACTTATCCAAAGCTTCATCACCATGACCACGTACCCACATGGGCAATCCAGGGACCAGACAGATGGCGGTAGGATCTTGCTTTGCAGAACTTGACCTTTGCACCTAACTTTCAGAGTCAGATATGCGGCAAGTGACATAGCAAGATCCCTGGTTCTCCAGGACCAAAGCATGAGAGGTGACATGGGAGGATACCAGTCCGTGAAGACGCTTGCTAAGTTTTGGATAGGGAAGGGTATAGGAGAGGAAAGGGACCAAACGTTCAGAATCTTCAGTGGAAGCATCTCATCCCTACCAAGGCTTCTCCCCAGCCATTCAGAGACTCACCCAACCAGAGAGCTCTCTGGAAAACAGCCTTCCCTCCACCGCTGACCCTGAGAAAGTACTTTTTTTTTGGTACTGGGGATTGAACCCAGAGGCATTCTACCTCCAAACTATACACACACACACACACACACACCGCCTTTTTTTAAATTTTGAATTAGGGTCTCACTAAGTTGCTAAGGCTGGCAGCAAACCTGCAATTCTCCTGTCTCAGCCTCCCAAGTACTGGGGTTACAAGCCTGTACCACCACTCCTAGCTCCTGAGAAGGTACCTTAAGGCAAAGGTCGGTAAAATGAGGCTCATGGGCCAAACTCAACATTGTATGGTTAAGATTGGTTTTTTGTTTTTTTTTTTGCGGTACTGGGGATTGAACTCAGGGGCATTCTACCTCCGAGCTACACCCCCAGCCCTATTTTTTATTCTTTATTTTGAAACCGAGTCTCACTAAGTTGTGGAGTGCCTCACTAGGTAGCTGAGGCTGGCCTCGAACCCAGATCCTCCAGTCTCAGCCTCCCGAATGCTGGGATTACAAGCGTGCGCCACCACGCCCGGCTCGTTAAGATTGGTTTTTATGTTTTTATTTTAATTTTATTTTTTGTGGAACCCAGGGGCATTATACCTCCAAGCTAGACCCCCGACACTATATTATTCTTTATTTTGAGACGGGGTCTCACTAAGTTGCGGAGGGCCTCACAAGTTGCTGAGGCTGGCTGCAAACCTGCAATCCTCCTGTTTCAGCCTCCCAAATTCCAAGCATGTGCCACCACACCTGGCTGGTTTTTATGTTTTTAAATGATTAAAAAAATTTTAAAGACAATTTTATGGTGCATGAAAATTATACAAAATTTGACCATCAGTGCCCATAAAGGAAGTTTTATTGAAACAGTTCCACCCACTTGGTTACATATTATCTGTGTCTTCATTCCCACTCCAAGGACAGAGTTGAGAAGTCACCGCCAGAGACCATATGGCCTGCAAAGCCGAGAGTATCTACAACCTGGTCTGTTCCAGAAGAGGCTCCGACCCCCGCTTTTACACAGGGTTTGCGATCTGTGGTCCTGATAAGACCCTGCATCGGGTTTAGCTCTGTGCCGCCACCTCCAAAGCAGCTGTTCACCTGTTTCTCGTGGGTTCTCAGGCAGATGCTACTGAGTACTGACTGCCTGAAGGGAACTGTTCTGCGTCTCCTCCTGTCCCTGGCTTTTCCTGCCATCCATAACTTCTGACCCCCAACCCAAGCGGGTGCAAAGGAACCCCCCACCCAGAAGGAGTGAAGGAACCTAGTAGGAACATCTGTTCCAATCACACAGTGCTACAGTAGCCCCAGCACAGGTTTCTCTGAGAACCGTTTCCTGCTCTTTTGTCTCGTTTGCCAAGAGAATATCCCAACTGTCATCCAGCCTCTGAAATAATTTTGGCATAATCTGAGGGTCCAAGATCTGTTCTCAGGGGGTTAAGTTGCTACAACTTTTTTTTTTTTTTTTCCCTAAAAAGCATTTCTGGAAAAAAAAATTTTTTTTTCACTTACATGATACTGGGAAGTTGAGACTTTGGTTAAAAAAAAAAAAAAAATTAAACCGGTGCCTGAATATAAACTGTTGCTATTCACAGGTTATGCCAATCTTGGTTGCAAAAAACCACTTAAGGGCCAATTTGCAAACCAGAAAGTGTGGGTTCCTTTGGAACTGTTCCAAAAGCCAACTCTGTATTTATTTGCCAAGAACCAGGCTGCCCCCTTTGACAGCTATTCTGATTTGAGCTGTCAGAAGTGCTAATCACAGCCAGGCTTGGTGGTCTGCGCCTGTATTCCCAGTACTTGGAAGGCTGAGACAGGAGGATCGCAGGTTTGAGGCCAGCCTCAACAACTTAGAGAGATCTGTTTCCAAATTTTAAAAAAGGACTGGGTATGTAGTTCAGAGGTAAAATGCCCTGAGTTCAATCCCTAGTACCAAAAAAAAAAAAGTGCTAATCACAGCTTACATAATTCTAATTCAACATAGATGTTACTCAGGTATCAGTTATCAGAGTTCAATATAAATACTTCAGAGAACCTTCCAGAAAAGATAACAGAGGGTCAGGCGTGATGGCACATGCTTGTAATCCCAGTACTTGGGAGACTGAGACTGGAGGATCCAGGTTCGCAGCCAGCCTCAGCTACTTAGTGAGGCTCTCTGTAACTTAGTGAGACCCTGTTTCAAAATAAAGAATAAAAAATAAGGCCGGGGGTGTAGCTCGGAGGTAGAATGCCTCTGGGTTCCATCCCCACGAACCCTAGTACTGCAAAAGATAACAAGCCGGACGTGGTGGGGCATGCTTGTAAATCCCAGTACTTGGGAGGCTGAGACTGGAGGATCCAGGTTTGCAGCCAACCTCAGCTACTTAGTGAGGCTCTCTGCAACTTAGTGAGACCCTGTTTCAAAATAAAGAATAAAAAATAAGACCGGGGGTGTAGCTTGGAGGTAGAATGCCTCTGAGTTCAATCCCCAGTACCACAAAAAAAAAAAAAGAAAAGATAACAGAGTGATAAGTGAATTGTGATGGACCTGGAACTCCTGCCCAGGAGTCCTCTGTGAGGCAAACTGGGTACACACCCTGATAGCCTCCCCCAAATCGGCTCTTGAAATATCTTTCTGGAACAAGCACAACTGGCCACACTTAAAAGTCCAAAGTAAGCCGGGCGTGGTGGCGCACGCTTGTAATCCCAGCATTTGGGAGGATGAGACTGGAGGATCCAGGTTCGCGGCCAGCCTCAGCTACCTAGTGAGGCACTCCGCAACTTAGTGAGACTCGGTTTCATAATAAAGAATAAAAAATAGGGCTGGGGGTATAGCTCGGAGGTAGAATGCCCCTGAGTTCCATTCCCAGTTCCACAAAAAAAAAAAAAAAGTCCAAAGTATGAACCACTCACTACTGCTTCTGAACTCTACACTGTGTGGCCCCAGAGAGCTTTCTTATCGAGGCAAAAGGTAGAGTTAGCACGTGGTGGCACTGGAATAGGATGCAGGCAGGCCAAGTTCAGGGCTGCAGTCCTCCCCCATGCAGCTACATTGCTGAAAACCAAGGGCCTGTGGTCATCGGAGGCAGAGTCGCTGGACCAGGCTGACTCATCTTTAAGGGAGAAGAGGGCTGGGTTAACCTTTCCCTCCAGGGGTCTGCTTCCTAGTCTGCATGACTGCAGGAGAGGGACAAGAGTCAGGTTGCCTCTGGTGGTGCACACCTGTAATCCCAGTACTAGGGAGGCTGAGACCGGAAGATTGCAAATTCCAGGGCAGCCGAAGTAAGAAGCCAGACTCGCCTCTCAGCAACCTAACAAGACCCTGTTTCAAAATAAAAAGTAAAAGGGGCTGGGAGTGCAGGTCAGAGGTAGAATGAATGCCTCTGGGTTCCATTCCTGGTTACGGGGTTTCTGTGCCTCCTTTTAATACCCTGGGGAGAGTAGCCCAACCTGAAGACAGCCCCAGAGGGATGGCTCTAATTCTCCTTGGATTCCTCAGAATGCCCTGTCACTTCTCCAGCCAGGCAAGGCAAGTGTAAAGGCAGCCACAGTGCACTCATCCGACAGCTGCTGGCCCTGCCTGTCACCAGGGTGCCACTGCCTGCCACCCCCTGCACAACCCAGCCCACCTTCAAGAGGCCCAGGATACTTTGGTGCACAGATGGGGAATCAGGGACCTAAGAGAGTTCCTGGCAGGCGGGCAGGTCAAGGTCAATTCTTGCAGCCTCTGTGCCAAGGAAGTGCTGTAACTACCAGGGAGGCGACATCACTGGGTGATCTGCAATCTCCGGGACTCGAAGACTTCCCATTCAACCCATTTCCGCTGCAACCGCGCGGTGCCTCCCCCTTGCACCCAGCGCCGCACCGGCGCCAGCCACGCAGTGGAAAATAGGGACCGGGTCTTCAACGAGGCTGCCCCGAGGCGCCTCACCTGCTGGACCCCCGCAGCGCCCCACCAACAGTGCCCCAGGCCCCTGCCTTGCCGGGTTAGACCTGTCCCGGCTCCCGAGACCGCGCCCCCTCCGGCGCGCTCTCCCGCACTTACCCATGGTGGCGGCTCCGAGAGCTCCCGGCGACTGGCGAGGAGGAGTTGAGCTCCTCCGACTTTGTTTCTACGCCCTGCCCAGCTAGTTACCTGTGCAGCTGGAGGTGTGCAAGGCGGGGCCGCCCGGGCTCCACCCTTGGAGGTGGCCGAACGAGCAGAGGTTAGGTTATTGCCACAAACGTCCCTGCAGATGGACACCAGTCACCCGTCCGGACAGGTGTGCCACAGGGGTCGCCCTAGGTCGTGTGGGGAGGGGCCGAGGAACAACTGCCCCAGGTGACAGAGGCCACAGTGACTACCCGCGTGAGAGGTCATCAGTCACCTGGAGGGCTTGTTAAAATGCAGATGGCCAGGCCCCGCCCCAGATTTGCTGACTGGCAAGGTTAGGATTGGGAGGGGAAAATTTGCATTTTTAACAAGTCTTATGTGATGCTGATGATGCTGGGACCACACTTTAAAACCACCTGGCAGGGAACTCGGGGTGTGTGTGTGTGTGTGTGTGTGTGTGTGTGTGTGTGTGCGTGCGCGCGCGCGTGTGTGTGGCTTTTCTTGAAGTCTGAACCCTTGAAAGCATTCCTGGAGGATTCTACATTTCATCTTTTTTTTTTTTTTTTTTTTTTTTTTTGCGGTACTGGGGATTGAACTCAGAGGCATTCTACCGCCGAGCTATACGCCCAGCCCTATTTTTTATTCTTTATTTTGAAACCGAGTCTCACTAAGTTGCGGAGTGCCTCACTAGGTAGCTGAGGCTGGCCGAGAACCCGGATCCTCCGGTCTCAGCCTCCCGAATGCTGGGATTACAAGCGTGCGCCACCACACCCGGCTCATCTCTTTAAGGAAAAAAACAAAACCAAAATCGACAACAATCAAACAAAATCAACAAAACTCAAAGTGTTCCTCTCCAGATCGTTTTTCTGTTTTCTCCTCTGAGACAGGAAGTTTGTGTTCTGCAAACAGAGAGGAACATTAAAAACAGATTGGAAGGTGAGTGTCTCTTCTTACAAAACCCTCTCCGTGCACCCCTCCCCCCCAGGGCCTAGCCGCCACGGCTTGGTTTTCTGGCTCTCCAACTTACTCTTACTGTCGGTGAGATGGTGTGACTTCGGTCCTTGGTCCTTGTATGACTGGCTCCTTGCACTCATCAGAGCCTTATTTTTGAGCCTTGGCAGGGAGTGTGGGCGAGGCAGAGGCAGCCCTTCCCAGGGGCCCCACACCTGCCCTTCCCGGGCTTTCCTCACCTTACCGGGTGCCAGGAGGAAGGAACCTCTTCCCACCTGTGCTTAACTGCTGCTCAGGGAGGCAGCTGATGTTGCCCAAAGACACTGTGGGCTGCAGGAAGCTCTTCACTCCTATCCCGAGTCAGCGCTCTCTGCAGGGTGGAGTGTCCTGCTGTTGAACTCATGAACCTTGGGATTCTGGGCCTCTGTAAATGCACTCTTGGTCTAGACCAGCGGTTCTCAAAGTGTGGTCCCTGGACCAGTAGCATCAGCACCTCCCTGGAACTTGGGAGAAATCCAAGTTCTGGGTCCCACCCCAGATCCATCAGATCAGAAACTCGAAACTCTGGGGTTTTCTAGGGTGCAGCAGACGTCGTCAGCAGTTGTGTGACAAAAGCCTCTTCTTCCACACGCTTATGGAATTCTTCATTCACATGTTACTGATGTGTCACTTCCAAGGGCAAACGACCATGCTAAGTGCCACACATTGTGCAAAGCTGTAACAATACAGAGATGGCCCTGGGACCACAGAGCTGCTGCTCTTCACTACCTTTTCAGCGTGGCAAGAAGAGGCTAGACACTCCAGACAGGGATGCATGCAGAGCAAACACCGGGGAGGGAGAAGAGACGGCTCTGCTGGTCCTGAATACATCAGCCCATTCCTGGAATTCACTGCAGTTCCCCCCTAGAATGATAGGGACGAGGAGGCCAGGTGACTCACTGGGCTGCTCTTGGCCTCGTGGGCTGGGGACAGCAGGCCCGGGAGCTCCTGTGTCTCCTACCCTGCCTCGGAGAGTCACGCTCCTGCGTGGGCTTCTTTTCTGCAAGTCAACCTTTCTCCCCAGCTCTTCAAGTTTGTGCCCCCTGAGGCTGCCATAACAAATCACCACAAACTTGGTGTTTAAAAATAACAGAAATAAGCTGGGCGTGGTGGCGCACGCTTGTAATCCCAGCATTTGGGAGGCTGAGACCGGAGGATCCGGGTTCGCGGCCAGCCTCAGCTACAGTGAGGCACTCCGCAACTTAGTGAGACTCGGTTTCAAAATAAAGAATAAAAAATGGGGCTGGGGGTGGAGCTCGGAGGTAGAATGCCCCTG
>PVLC010034942.1:0-16605 GCA_004027655.1 Graphiurus murinus | reverse complement strand
GTCCCCACAGCAACCTTCAGAAGCAGGTGCCACCTACCCAGGCCTCAGAGGAGGAGACTGAGGCCTCCAGAGGTAAGGTCTCATGACCTAGATCACCTCCCCCTTGGATGATGGTCTGGAGTCCTTAAGTGGCCTCAAGGTCTGCACATCCTCATATCCTCCCTCCTCTCAGCCTCCACTGTCCACTCTGGCCTCCTGGCTATTATTTGAGCAAACCTGGCAACTCCTGCCTCAGGGCCTTTGCATCAGCCGTTCCTCTGCCTGGAATGCTCTTCCTCCAGATGTCTGCAATCACCCCATTCAGGTCTCTGCTCCAGTGTCACCTAATCAGAGGGGCCCCGGAGGCTGTCTAGCTTTGACCTTCACAGCATTTGTCACACACACACACACACACACCAACATGACATTCTATATTTCTTTTTTTTGTGTGTGTGCGGTACTGAGGATTGAACCCAGGGGCATTCTACCTCCGAGCTACACCCCCAGCCCTATTTTTCATTCTTTATTTGGAAACAGGGTCTCACTAAGTTGCAGAAGGTCTCACTAAGTAGCTGAGTCTGCCCGTGAACCTGGATCCTCCTGTCTCCCAAGTACTTCGATTACAAGCATGCACCACCACACCCAGCTCCAGCCCTATTTTTATGTTTTATTTTGAAACAGGGTCTCACTAAGTTGAGAGGGCCTCACAAGGTTGCTGAGGCTGGCCACAGACCTGTGATCCTCCTGTCTCAGCCTCCCAAGTACTGGGATTACAAACGTGTGCCAGCTCTATATTTCGTTCTTCACTTGTCCATTATCTGTCTTTTCCACCAGATCATGAGCTCCATGAGGTAAAAGTTTGACCTCTTCTGCTCACTCTAGGGTGTCTGTCCCTTAAATTGGTGCTTGGCATACAGTAGGTACTCAATAGGTACTAGTGATGGTGGGCATAGGGTCAATAAGGAGACTTGCCCTACCTGGTAATGAAACTTACTGTAGAGCAGTTGTATCAGTCACCTACTGCTGTGTAACAAATTACCCCCAAACCTAGCAGATTGATCATCTCACAGTCTCTGTGGCTGGAGAATCTGGGAGTGGCTATAGCTGACTGCTTCTGGTTTGCCAGCTGCATGAGGTCACAGTTGAAATGGTGGCCAGGGACCGGGCTGCACCATCTGAAGGCTGGCTGGGCTGGAGGGTCTAGTCCTGACTTGCTCACAGGGCAGTTAGCAGAATGCCCCAGTTCCTTGCCACAAGGACCCCTCCAATAGAGCTGTCCAAGTGTCCTCATGACAGGTGACTGCCAGAGCTGGTGACCCAGTGAGAGAGCAAGAGAGACACCACAGCCAGGTGTGATGGCACATGCCTGGAATCCCAGTCCGTGGGAGGCTGAGACAAGAGGATAACAGGTTTGAGGCCAGCCTCAGCAACTTAGCAAGACTCTCAGCAACTTAGCAAGACTCTCAACAACTTAATGAAACCCTGTTTCAAAACCCAAAAATAAAAAGGGCAGGGGAGGGGAGTAGTAGCTTGGAGGTAGAATGCCCCTGGGTTCAATCCCCACTACCACACTAAAAAAAAAAAAAAAAAAAAAAAAGCTGGGCGTGCTGGCTGGCGCACACTTTTAATCCCAGTACTTGGGAGGCTGAGGATCATGGGTCGCGGTCAGCCTCAGCTACTTAGTGAGGCCCTCTGCAAGTTAGTGAGACTGTTTCCAAATAAAGAATAAATAATTGGGCTGGAGGTATAGCTTGGAGGTAGAATGCCCCTGGATTCAGTCCATAGTACTGCAAAAAAAAAAAAAAAGTGTAAAATTAGCAGAAAAATTGACCGAGAAGGCTGGGTGTGTGACTCAGTGGTAGAGCACTTGCCTGTCATATGCAAAACCCTGGGTTCCATCCCCAGCACTGCAAAATAAAGAAAGAAATAGCCAGGCACAGGGATGCACACCTGTAATTCCAGCTACTCAGGAGGCTGAGGCAGGAGGATCCCAAGTTCAAGACCAGTCTGGACAACTTAGCGAGACCCCATCTCAAAATAAAAGCAAAAAGGGCTGGGGGTGTAGCTCACTGGTAGAATGCCTCCAAACAAGGAAAGAAGGGAGGGAGGGAAGAAGGGGAATGGAGAGAGATAGTGAGTGCTAGAAGGAGGGTTTAGTCCACTTTTTTTTTTTTAATGGTACTAGGGATTGAACCCAAAGGCATTCTATCTCTAAGCTATACCCCTAGCCCTATTTATTTATTTTGGAAACAGGGTCTCACTAAGTTGCTGAAGCTGGCCTCGAACCTGTGATCCTCCTGTCTCAGCCTCCCAAGTAGTGGGATTACAAGTGTGTGCCACCACATCCGGCTCTTTTTTTTTTTTTTTTTTTGGAAACAGGGTCTCACTAAGTTGCTGAAGCTGGAAGCTGGCCTTGAACCTGTGATCCTTCTGTCTCAGCCTCCCAAGCAGTGGGATAACAGGCACAGGCCACTGTGCCCAGCCTTAGTCCGCTTTTGCTGCCATAATAAAGCACCACAGACTGAGGCTTACACAGCAGAAAGCCTTTCTCAGTGTGGGAGGCTGTAAGTCTAAGACCACGGTGGTCAGGGAGACTTCATCCCAACGCCTCTTCTTTTGGCATGTAGGCGACCACCATCCCGCTGTGGGCTCATGTGGCCTCTTCATATAGGGAGAGAAGCAGAGACAGAAGCTGGGTACAGTGGCGCACACCTGTAATACCACTACTTGGGAGACTGAGACAGGAGGATTGGAGATTGGAGGCCAGCCTCAGTAGCTTAGCAAGACCCTCAGCAATTTAGTGAGACCCTGTTTCAAAATAAAATATGGCTAGGGGTGTAGCTTGGAGGTCGAATGCCCCTGGGTTCAATCCCCAGCACCAAAAATAAAAAATAAAATAAATGTTTTAAAGGCTGGGAGTGTTAGCCAGGCATGGTGGCGCATGCTTGTAATCTTAATACTTGGGAAGCTGAGACAGGACGATCCAGGTTTGTGACCAGTCTCAGCTATTTAGTGAGACCCTGTTTCAAAATAAAGAATAAAAAACAGGGCTGGGAGCCGGGCATGGTGGCACACACTTGTAATCCCAGCATTTGGGAGGCTGAGACAGGAGGATCCGGGTTCGAGGCCAGCCTCAGCTGCTTAGTGAGGCACTCCTCAACTTAGTGAGACCCTGTTTCCAAATAAAGAATAAAAAATAGGGCTGGGGCTGTAGCTTCGAGGTAGAATTCCCCCAGGTTCCATCCGCAGTACCTCAAAAAGAAAAACAAAAAAACAAAACAAAAAACAGGGCTGGGGGTGTAACTCGGAAGTAGATGCCCCTGGGTTCAATCCCTAGTACCAAAAAAAAAAAAAAGGCTAGCTACGAGGTAGAATGCCACTGGGTTTAATTGTCAGTACCATGCATGAAGGAAGGAAGGAAGGAAGGAAGGGTCTTTTTTTTTTGGTGCTGGGGATGGAACCCAGAGGCATTCTACCTCCAAGCTCCAAGCTCCATCCCCAGCCCGATTTTTTTTTTTTTTTTTTTTTTTTTTTTTTTTTTTTTTTTTTTTTTTTTTTTTTTTTTTTTTTTTTTTTTTGCGGTACTGAGGATTGAACTCATGGGCATTTTACCTCCAAGCTATACCCTCAGCCCTATTTTTTATTCTTTATTTTGAAACAGGGTCTCTTAAGTTGCGGAGTGCCTCACTAGGTAGCTGAGGCTGACCGCGAACCCAGATCCTCCAGTCTCAGCCTCCCAAATGCTGGGATTACAAGCGTGCGCCACCATGCCCAGCTCTTTTATTTCTTATTTGGAAACAGGGTCTCACTAGGTTGTTGAAAGCCTCAAGAAGTTGCCGAGACTGGATATGAACCTGCGATCCTCTGGTCTCAGCCTCCCAAGTGCTGGGGTTACAAGCAGGACTCTCTTTCTATATAAGGTCACATCCGCAGGTTCCAGGGTCCCTATTTGGATATCTAGGTGTGGAGGGCTGGGGTTCAGCCTAACCCAGGCTGAGGGCTGTAAGACAGGAGCAGGGTGGAAAGTTGGCAGAGAAGAACATTCCAGACCAAGGGCACAGCGGGTGCAAAGGCCAGGAGGCAGGAAGGCAGGTTGGGGCCAGTGCGGCTAGAGGGGAATGAGCAAGGGGTGTGTGGAGGAGGTGCAGGTCGGGTGAACAGGGATCTGAACAGCCTTATAGGCACAGTGAGGACTTTCACCACCGCCCAAGGCAAGTGGGAGCCATAGAGGGCTCTGAGCAGAGGCTGGACAGGACTCTGACTCAGGTCCTAACAGTATCCCTGGGGCTGCCTCCTGAGCAGAAGTGTGCCGGGAGGGAAGGAAAGATGGGAGCCTTGAGTGGCTGCAAGGCAAAGGGGAAGCTGCAGGCAGAACAAAGCAAGCCTGAGAGGTCGCTGGGACACTCGGGCCCCGGGAGGGAAGTTGGTAGCAAGTTGCGGGCTGTGGTTTCCACCCGTCTCCTGGGCCCCCCATCCTGCCCCCAGCTCCCCCCACGCCCGCCCCTGCGGAGGGGGACTTGTTTGTTTCCCTCCTGTCATCCGTTTTATGATGGGGAAGGCTGGTTTTCCCCTAACCCGGCAAACACCCCTTCCTTCTCCTGGCCTGACCCTCCCACCTTGGGAAGCCCCGAGCGAGCAGGCTTCTAGAATGTCCCAGCAGGACAGGGCCTCTCCACCCGTCCATTCAACCAGAAGGCCCCAAAAGGGGAAGTGGGTCACCCACAGTCACCCAGCACGCGGTCACCTCAGGACGTCAAGGTCTCATCTCCCCAGAGCCCACAGTGACCCGGGAAGCTTCGTGCCTTCCCAGTTCTTTCCATGTTTCACATGAGAAAACTGGGGTCCCAAAGGAGGCTGGCACCTCCCAGGACACTCGCTCCACAGTTGGGGAGTCCAGCCAGGTGTGGTGGCACATGCCTGTGATCCGGGAGGACCGCAGGTTCAAGATCAGCCTCAGCGATTTAGCAAGACCCTGTTTCAAAATTAAAAAAATAAAATAGAAGAGGGGCATGGTGGCCGCCCATGCTTGTAATCCCAGTACTTGGGAGGCTGAGACCGGAGGATCCAGGTTTTCAGCCAGCCTCAGCTACTTAGGCTCATGCTTGTAATCCCAGTACTTGGGAAGCTGAGACTGGAGGATCCGGGTTCGCGCCAGCCTCAGCTACCTAGTGAGGCCCTCCACAACTTAGTGAGACCCTGTTTCAAAATAAAGAATAAAAAATAGGGCTGGGGATTGAGGGTGTAGCTCGGAGGTAGAATGCCCCTGGGTTCAATCCCCAGTACCACAAAATAAATAAATAATAAAAATAGTGTTGGACGTATAGCTCAGAGGTAGAATGCCCCTGGGTTCCATCTCCAGTACCACAAAAATAAAATAAAATAGGGCTGGGGGTGTAGCTCAGAGGTAGAACATCCTTGAGTTCAATCCCCAGTAACACACACACACACACACACACACACACAGATGGGGAGTCATGATTGGAATGTTGATGTCCCAAGGATGTCTTTGTTGTTAGCTCTGCGGAAAGATAAAGGGTGAGGAGAGACCCTGCCTGTCCCAATCCAGCAGAGGACAGACCCATCCCCAGACAGTCATTGTCCAGTAGTAGACAGGGCTGAGATGGGCATGCCAAGGAGGTATGGGGACTCAGAGGGGCCAGGAGGGCTTCCTGGAGGAGAGGACAGCTCATCTGAGACTTAGAGGATAAACAGGCATTGACAGGTATAAATGTTGCCAGTAGAGGGAACAGTATGTGCAAAGGCCCAGAGTTCAGATGAAACCGAAGACCCTTAATGTGACAGTGCCCCTTCTCTGACTAAACACTCCTATGGCTGCCCCAGCAAACTGTTTAGTGTGGCATTCATTCATTCATTCATTCATTCATTCAATAAATGCTCCTCGGAGCCCACAGTGGGTGTCCAGCCCTGTGGCCACAACAACCCCACTGAGCCAGAACTCTGACATGGGAGTCAAAAGGGGCTCCTGGCCAGGCACTGGTGAAGCACGCCTGCCATCCCAGTACTTGGGAGGCTAAGACAGAAGGACAGCAAGTTCAAAACCAACCTCAGTAACTTAGTAAAACTCGCAGCAACTTAGTGAGACCCTGTTTCAAAACAAGAACTAAGCCGGGTGTGGTGGCGCACACTTGTAATCCCAGTACTTGGGAGGCTGAGACTGGAGGATCTGGGTTCTTGGCCAGGCTCAGCTACTTAGTGAGGCTCTCTGAAACTTAGTGAGACCCTGTTTCAAAATAAAGAATTAAAAATAGGGCTGGAGATGTAGGTTGGAGGTAGAATGCCCCTGGGTTCCATCTCCAGTACTGGAAATTAAAAAAAAAAAAAAAAAAAAAAACTAAAAAGGGCTGGTGATGTAGCTCTGAGGCAGACTGCCCTGGGTTCAATCCCCAGTACCAAAAAGAAAAAAGGGGAAAGAAGGGTGGGGAATGGAGCCGGGTGTGGTGGCGCACGATTGTAATCCCAGCATTCGGGAGGCTGAGACCAGAGGATCCGGGTTCGCGGCCAGCCTCAGCTACCTAGTGAGACACTCCGCAACTTAGTGAGACCCGGTTTCAAAATAAAGAATAAAAAATAGGGCTGGGGGTATAGCTCGGAGGTAGAACGCCCCTGAGTTCAAACCCTAGTACCGAAAAAAAAGAAGAAGGGTGGGGAATAAGAGAGATCCTGGGGAAGAGGCAGGGAAAGATGTTTCGAGCAGAGGGAACAGCCTTCGCTCAGGCCAAGAGATAAGTTCTGAGTATGACACTTTGTGCTTCTGGTTCAGAGAGGCCAGCCTGGTTGGCCCATGTGTGGACTTCCTTCCAGAGCACTTGGGAGCCATGGACGAATGGTGAACAAACGAGAGGCAGGAGCAGGTTCCTACTCAGAAAGAACCCCTCCCCCCAGCCCCGCTGCCTCAGGGAGGATGGAAATCGCGAAACCCCAGGTTCACAGTTACTGGGGTGAGCTGAGGCTGGGATCCGCGTCCCAGGACTCCGCGGTACCCAGCTCTGCCGGGAGGCGTGACCCGCCGTCGCCGCTAGGTGGCGCCGGCGCACCGCCAGTCAGGGCTGCGGGCCCCTAGGAGGCCGAGGCCCGGAGCCGCGCAGAACCCGGCCCCGGTCCGAGCAAACCCCGGGATCTTCGGGTGCTCGCCCTGGAACGAGGGGTCTCGAGGCTCGGACTCCTGTGTTCGGGAAAGAACTGGTTGCCTGGAGCATCCTTCCTCCTCCTTCAGACAGAGGCTGCTGACCTCCCTCATCAAACTAGCAGGTGTCCTGTCTCCCCGATCCGCTCCACCATGAGTTTGGAAGCCTGTTAGCTCCCTCAGAAGGCTTGGGAGCCTTTCACCCCATCCGAGTGGGGTTACCTGTCTCCCCTATCCCTGGGGATTGTACCAGGCGCATTCTACCTCCGAGCTGCACCTCCAAGCCCTTTATATTTTGAAACAGTCTCGAAGTGGCTGAGGCTGGCTCCAACCCTGCGACTCTTCTATCTCAGCCTCCCAAGTCCCGCGATTACCAGCGTGCGCCACCACGCCCGGCTTGCATCCTTCTTACTTCCCTGGAAGGAACCACGCCCATTTTACAGACAGAGAAACTGAGGCATAGGAAAGCGAAGTCCCACTGCTCTGGTCGGATTGCGGACGCTTCTGCCTCTGCCCTTCCCTGCACCTGCCCCCCGCCCCATCCCCACACCCTGGGTAACTCCCCTGGCACGGGGAGTAGGGGAATTTTGCCCCGCCGGCACCGCTCGCTTGCCCTTATCGGCGCCAGGGAGGCCGGGGTTAAAGTCCAGAGCGGAGCCTGGGGCTCAAGGCGGAAGGAGAAGGAAGGAGCGGCCGCCCCGCCCTGGGGACTCCCCGCGAGGCTCTGCGCGCTGCCAGGTTGGAGACTGCGCCGGGCGGGTCCCCTCCTGCTCCTGGTGGCTCCAGCGTTTCTTCTCTGGTTCCCAGCTGTGTGGCCTAGGACCTGGAACTTCCCAGCCTCTTCCAGCCTCAGTTTCCCCATCTGTAAGGCGCAAGGGGCAATAAAGCCGAAAGGCTCTGGAGTCCGACTTTCGAAGCATGCGAACCGGATCCCTTCCAACTCTCTGGGGCCCGAGAGTTCTCCCCTTGCCTCAGTTTCTCCAACTGTGAAATGGGGAAATCTCTCTGGGTGGTTGTAAAGCCTCTGAACACATTCATCAGAAACTCTCAGCCGGTCGCGGTGGCGCACACTTGTAAACCCCAGTACTTGGAAGGCTGAGACAGGAGGCTCGCAGGTTCAAAGCCAGCTTCAGCTACTTAGTGAGGCTCTCAGCAACTTAGCAAGACTCTGTTTCCAAGTAAAAAAATAAAATAAAATAGGAGCCGGGCGTGGTGGTGCACGCTTGTAATCTCAGCATTTGGGAGGCTGAGACCGGAGGATCCGGGTTCGCCGCCATCAACTACCTAGTGAGGCCCTCCACAACTTAGTGAGACCCTGTTTCAAAATAAAGAATAAAAAATAGGGCTGGGGTGTAGCTCGGAGGGAGAATGCCCCTGAGTTCAATCCCCAGTACCGCCAAAATGAATAAATAAATAAATAAATAAATAAATAAATAAATATAAATAAAATAGGTCTGGAGGTGTAGCCCAGAGGTAGAAGGCCCCTGGGTTCCATCCTCAGTACCAAAGAGGAGAAAGTGTTTTTGTTGTTTGTTTTCATTTGGTTTTGGTACTGGGGATTGAACCCAGGGGCATTCAACCTCTGAGGCTAGCCTCAAACCTTCAATCCTTCTGTCTCAGCCTCCCAAATTCTGGGATTACAGTCATGTGCCAACACAATCAGCTTCCCCGCCCTCCAGGAATTAAATTCAAGGGCATTCTACCTCTAAGCTACAATCCCAGCCCTTTTCATTTTTTATTTTGAAACAGGGTGTTGCTAAATTGCTGAGGCTAGCCTCAACCCTGAGACCCTCCTGTCTCAACTCCCATGTTACTGGGACTACAGTCCCTCTTAAATGAATCAGCCCAGTCAGTCCTGCCACCCGCCCCCCCATAACCCAAGCCACCTGCTCTCCTGCTCTGCAGCTGGTCTCTCCAGTACACAGTACACCACACACACACACACACACACACACACACACACACACACACACACACAAATTCCCTGAAGACAGGCAGCATATCTTCCTCAAAGTCTAGCACAGGAGTTCTCAGGTGTCTCGGGGAGATATTTGGAAGAGTGTGAGGCTAGAGAGAGGGTCCCCAGAGTGGGTCTAGGTCCTGCCTCCTCCATCAGTCGAGAGCTCACGGAGTTGTGGAACCTGAATCCTCCACTGGACTAGGAATGCCAGGGGAGTGGGCTGGCTTTCGCCCCCAACATTAGGCCCGGACAAGGGATTGCCCAGGAGGGAGTGAGGTGTCTCCCCCATCAGATTAGTGGTTGCTTCTTTTCTTTGGTCCTGGGAATTGAACCCAGGGGCATTCTACCTCTGAGCTACACCCCCAGTCCTATTTTTTATTCTTTATTTTGAAACAGGGTCTCACTAAGTTGCAGAGGGCTCACTAAGTAGCTAAGGCTGGCTGCCAACCCAGATCCTCCAGTTTCAGCCTTCCAAGTACTGGGGTTAAAAGAGTGCACCACCACACCTAGTCCCGTAGCCCTTTTCATTTCTTATTTTTTACTTATTTATTTCTTTTTTTGTGGTACTGGGGATTGAACTCAGGGGCATTCTACCTTCGAGCTATATCCCCAGCCCTATTTTTTATACTTTATTTTGAAACAGGGTCTCACTAAGTTTCAGAATGCCTCACTAGGTAGCTGAGGCTGGCCTCGAACTCAGATCCTCTGGTCTCAGCCTCCCAAATGCTGGGATTACAAGCATGTGCCACCATGCCTGGCTTAGAAGTGACTTCTTGATCCTTGAGTTGGCAAAACCTGCCTCTGCCTTCAACACAGCCATTCCCCTGAGTGGGGCATGGCTCCTCCATTGACCTAGGAGCCCCACTTTCCAAGCCCATCCCCACTTCACAGAGCCCTTCTAGAAGGCAAGAATAGTACCTCTCCCCAGCCATCCCTTTCCTTGGAAGTCAGAGCCTTTCCCCATCCAAGGCCACAAGCTCCCCTTTGGCCACCAAAGGGCCTAAAAATACAGGCACAAAAGTCCCTCAGGCTCCTTGGGAAACCTGAGGTCACACCAAGCCCTTTCTGGTTTGAGCAGGGGCCACCGCTGTCCTCCAACACATTCCAATCACGTTGGGGACCAGGCCCTGTGTGGCCATCGCCTTGTCCTTGTCCCTGTGGAATCAGGTGGCCTCGAGCTTGGAGCCGCCCGAGCTGACTCAATTTCCTCATCTGGGGGGCACTGGACCCAGACTGGCTGCACCCGCTCTGCAGGAGGTGGACCTGCTGGGCCTCCGCAGACTTGTCCTTTCAGCCCCTGTGGTCACACAGAGTCACAGTATGTTCGCTCACTTCTGGGAAAATCAAATGGTATTATCTGTTTCAGATCCTAAATTCTCCTCTTGTGGGTTCCCACCACCCCCTGCCTCCTGCTCACAGATGCTGGCCCCGTAGAGCTGAATCTTCTCAGGAACCTGAGATTGGGAATTGTGGGGCTAAAGGAAAATCTTGTGGGGCTGGAGATGTGGCCGAGTGCTTGCCTAGCATGCCAAAGGCCCTGGGTTCCACCCCAGCATGGAAAAAAAAAAAAAAAAAAAAAAAAGCTGAGTTCAGTGATGCACACCTATAATCCCAGGACTTAGGAGGCTGAGACAGGAGGATCACAGATCTGGGGCCAGCCTCAATTTAGCAAGACCTTATTTCAAAATAAAAAATGAAAAGGGCTGAGAGTGACCAGGTCAGAATCTTAGGAAGAGAGTTCAGCTCAGTGGCAGAGCATGTGCTTAGCAGGTATGATGTCCTAGGTTCCATCCCCAGCCCTGAAAAAACAAACAAGCAAACACACAGAGCCGGGCATGGTGGCGCATGCCTGTAATCCCAGTATTTGGAAGGCTGAGGCAGGAGGATCGAAGGTTTGAGAACAGCCTCAGCAAGTAGTGAGATTCTCATCAACCTAGCCAGACCCTGTTTCCAAATAAAAATAAAATAGGGCTGGGGGTGTAGCTCAGAGGTAGAATGCCCCTGGGCTCAACTCCCATTGCCATAAAACACACACACACACACACACACACACACACACACACACACACACACACCAACTTGAGAAGAAAAGAATGATAAAAATACATCCTGGACAAACCTCAGACTCTCACTACCTTTAACTTTAGGAACCAGGAAGCTCCTGGCCAAGGCCTCTGGGCCCTAGGTGTGGGAGGGGAGGGGAGGGAAGCAGGCCCTGGGCTCCCTCCTCGCCTCCCCCAGCGGCTCCTGTGGTCACTTCTCCTTCCTATGGCTTCCCGTGCACTCCTGACCGCTTGGCCTCCTCCCGCCTGGGCCTGGCTACACACAGAGGGATCTTGAGGAAGCTGCTACCACCTAGGGCGTGAGCCGGAGGAGTCAGCCCCTGCCCCAGGCCCGGCCCCAGGCTCCCAGGCACCCAGGGCGTCCTCTTGCCTTACTGCCCACCCACACCCCTCTGGTCTCTTTTCTTTTTGGTTCTGGACTGGACCCCGGGTGTTCTACCTCTGAGCTACACCTCCCAGTCATTTTTGCTTTTTATTACTAAACAGAGTCCCCCAAATTGCCTTGAACCTGCAATCTTCCTGTCTCAGTCTCCCAAGAAGTGGGATTATAGGCATGTACCACTAAGCCCTGCTGGGGATTTCTAATTAATGGGAGAGACACCCCATTTTAATTATTTTTCTTCTCAGTACTGAGGATTGAACCCAGGAGCATTCTACCTTTGAGCTACACCCCCACCCAATTTTTTATTCTTTATTTTGAAACAAGGTCTCACTAAGTTGTCAAGGATCTCACTAAGTAGTTGAGGCTGGCTTCGAACCTGTGACCCTCCTGTCTTAGCCTCCCAAGTATGTGATTGCAAGCATGTGCCACTACGCCCTGCACCTCACTTTAATTAATTCATTTCTAATTCATAAGAGGCATCCCCCAACTGGCCAGGCATGGTGGCTCATGCTTTTAATTCCAGTACTTAGGAGGCTGAGACCAGAGGATTCGGGTTCAAGGCCAGCCTCAGATACTTAGTGAGGCACTCCGCAACTTAGTGAGAATAAAAAATAGGACTAGGGGTATAGCTCGGAGGTAGAATACCCCTGGGTACAATCCCCAGTACTGCAAAAAAAAAAAAAAGAAAAGAAAAAGAAAAAGATATCCCCCACTTTTAGAGATGATATACTCTGTCCCCCTGAGTCCTGGAAGATCTGAAGATCCCAATCTCGTGGAGGAAGAAGAGTTCGGTTCAAACCCACAAGGACTCCCGCAGGATGGGGAATGAGCTGGGAGCTCCAGACCTGGGGGATCCCAGGCTAATGGTACAGGCCTCGCTCCTCCCATGGGGAGGCGCCCACCCCCTGCCAGCGCCTTCTTCCTTGCTCCCCTGCTACTCTCCACTGACTCAGTGCCGGGCAGGGGCTTCCCCTCTGCACCTTGGTGGCAAATCCTAGAAGCAGGGAAGTTCTGCAGGAGCTCACAGCGGCTCCCCAGCCCGGGACTTCCCTCCCTCAACCCAAGATAGAGCCCCACTGGGGACCAGACATGCCCACCCTGAAGCTCTCTGCTCCCCTTTCCCCTAGCCCCATGGTACCACGGGGAGGGGGGCTCAATTATTATTTATTAGTTCTTTTGGTATTGTGGATTGAACCCAGGGGCACTCTACCTCCGAGCTACACCTCCAGCCCTTTTTATTTTGAAACAGGCTCTCACTAAGTTGCTGAGGCTGGCCTCCAACCTGTGATCCTCCCGTCTCAGCCTCCCAAGTACTGGGATTCCAGGCGTGAAACTTTGCGCCTGGCAGCCTCCTGGTTTTAAGTGTCCTGAGCGAGCATGCCAGGCCCCTCTTTGCCTGCCTGGCCTCTCCAGTGCCCTGCCCTGGGAATCGCAAGTCCATCCGCACCTTACAAGTGAAGTTCAGAGGGCACTGCACCTGCCAAAGGCCACAGTACTAGAAACAGGCAGAGCAGGGGACAGACCCAGGTTCATGACCCTGGAGCTCTCATCGTTGTGACATTATTCTAGGACTCAGGGGGGGAAACTGAGGCCCAGGGAGATCAGACAAGTAGGAGGCAGAACCAACACTGTGAAGCCCATGGTGGCAGGCTGGGTCTTCTGGAAAGCAGACACTTATTTAGTATTAAGGGGAAAAAAGACTTATGAGGAGCTGGAGGCGGTGGTGCATGCATGTCATCCCACTACTGGGAGACTGAGAGAGGAGGGTCATAGGTTCAAGGCCAGTCTCAGCAACTTAGTGAGACCCCATTTCAAAATGAAAACATAAAGGCTGGAGGTGGAGCTTGGAGGTAGATGTCCCTGGGTTCAATCCCCAGTGCCAAAAAAAAAAAAAAAAAAGACTTATGAGGAGTCGCGCCTGAAAAGAAAGAAGGAGCAGGACTGAGCTGGGGACCATCAGGCTGTGGTGCCTGCCCAGCGAGGAGCCCCCTTCTGAGGAGTTCCGCAGTGGGCAGACCTAGCCAAACCCTCCTATCCCTGCCCGGCTCCACCATGGCCAGAGGCTGTGCAGGAAACCGTCCCCAACTGGCAAGAGGAGGCAGATCCTGAAGGAACCGAGGTTGGAGGCGGACAGCGATCTGCAGGCCTGGCAATCGAGCTACAAGTACTTACTTTTCTTCTTCTTCTTTTTTTTTTTTTTTTTTTTTTTTGCAGTACTGGGGACTGAACTCAGGGGCGTTCTACCTCCGAGCTATACCCCCAGCCCTAGTTTTTATTCTTTATTTTGAAACCGAGTCTCACTAAGTTGCAGAGTGCCTCACTAGGTAGCTGAGGCTGGCCGCGAACCCGGATCCTCCAGTCTCAGCCTCCCGAATGCTGGGATTACAAGTGTGCGTCACCATGCCCGGCTCTTCTTCTTTTTTTTTTAACTGAGGATTGAACCCAGGGATGCTCTACCTCTGAGTTACACCCCCAGCCCAATTTTCTTTCTTTCTTTCTTTTTTTTTTTTTTTTTTTTTTTTTTTTTTTTTTTTTTTTTTTTTGTAGTACTGGGAATGGAACCCAGAGGCATTCTACCTCTGAGTTACACCCCCCACCTCTATTTTTTATTCTTTAGTTTGAAACAGGGTCTCACTAAGTAGCTGAGGCTGTCCATGAACCTGTGATCCTCCTGTCTCAGCCTCTCAAGTACTGGGATTACAAGCGTGTGCCACCACGCCCAGCTTCCTATTTTATTTCTTAATTGGAAACAGGGTCTCACTAAGTTGCAGAGAGCCTCACTAAGTTGCTGAAGCTGGCTTCGAACCTGCGATCCTCCTGTCTCAGGCTCCCAAGTACTGGAATTACAAGCGTGCGACACCATGCCCAGCACTGTATTTTATTTTTTAATTCGAAACAGGGTTTCACAAGTTGCTGAGGCTGGTCTCTAACTTGTGATCCTCCTGTCTCAGCCTCCCAAGGAGATTACAGGTGTGTGCAACCATGCCTGCATAAGTCCTTTCTTTTTTTTTTTTTTTTTTTGGTACTGGGGATTGAACTCAGGGGCATTCTACCTTTGAGCTATACCCCCAGACCTATTTTTTACTCTTTATTTTGAAACAGGGTCTCACTAAATTGCGGAATGCCTCACTGGGTAGCTGAGGCTGGCCGAGAACCTGTATCCTCTGGTCTCAGCCTCCCAAATGCTGGGATTACAAGTGTGCACCACCACGCCCGGTTCACAAGTCCTTTCTTGAAGGGAGATTTTCGAGGCCTGCCTCGGTGGCTGCCACTCCCATCCTCTGTATTAATAATCACGATCATTTTTAATGATCTATGACATCTTCCATTTACTGAGAACTTACACTGCCAGACCCATGCCAACAGGTGTTAACTCATTTTGACCCTCCCAACCACCACATGACACATTCACTTTTTTTTTGTTTGGTTTGGTTTGGTTTGTGGGGGTGATACTGGGATTGAACCCAGGGGGGTCCTATCTCTGAGCTACACCCACAGCCCTATTCTATTTTTTATTTTGAAACAGGGTCTCACTAAGTTGCTAAGGCTGTCCCCAAACCTGCCATGGTCCTGTCTCAGCCTCCCAAGTACTGTGATTACAAGCGTGCACGACCACGCCCAGCTTAGCTTTTTATTTTGAAACATGGTCTCACTAAGTTGCCAAGGCTGGCCTTGAACCTGTGAGCCTCCTGCCTCAGCCTCCCCAGTACTAGAATGATAAGCATGTGCCATTGCACCAGCTTGCACTGTTTTCGCTCCTATATTATAGGTGAAAATACTGCAGCTCAGAGAGGGCAAGCCACTTACCCAGGGTCACACCGCTGGTAAGTGGTAGAGCTGGAATTCAAAGTCAAACAATTCCCTAGTGTCCCATTCACAGATGAGGACACGGAGCTCCAGTGTCAGGCTGCCTGGCTGGCTGTCACCCTCTCTCTGGGACCCCTCTGTTCTTTCATCCTGCACCCAACCTTCCCAGGCCCCCAGCCACCCACTCAGGGCGGATGCCAATGTCCACACCCCCTCCACTGCATCCTTCTGATCAAGGCGGGGGGGAGGGGCATGGGTGTCAGTGTCCTAGGCCGCCAAGTTGGATGTCGCAATCATCTGAGTCAGCGTCCTTCGTGCCGACCGAGCGAGAGAGAGAAAAGGGAAGATTAAGTCTTGGCTGAGCCCCAGATGGGCTGCTTCTGCTCAGTGCCAGGGGCCCCAACAGCTGCCAAGGCCCCAGGGCGGGGAGGAACCAGGAGGAGCCGGCTGGTGCTCCCTCCGGGGGTGGGGGGAGGACTCAGGTAGCACGGAGCTGAGCGGGGAGGGGGAGAAGAGGGGGCGGGGTGACGAGTGCAGTGCGTTGTGCGGACCTTGGGCAGGCCTGGTTAAAGTGTAACCCTCTTCCCTGGCGCTGCACCCAGCTCCTCGCCGCACCTGCTCCACCGCCCGGTCCTGGAGGCTGCAGAGCCGGGCTGCAGAGGTTGGGCTGTGCGGACTGAACCCTGCAGATGCCCCCCATCTTGTGACTTTGCCCCTCCCGTGCCTCAGTTTCCCTGTCTAAACCACTTCTTCCTAGGGAGTAGGGGCTCTAGAATTCGAGCCGGAAGTGCAGGCCTGCAGGCTCTGGGACTAACGGCCACCCTCCCAGGTGACCGGGTCACAGAGACCTGTCTTAACATCTCGACTCCTCCCAGTTCCTCACTGTGCGACAGGGCAGAGACCTCACCTCATGTCCTCACGCCTAGTTTCCTCCTCTGTAGGATGGAAAATTTATTTATTTATTTATTTATTTATTTATTTATTTATTTATTTGTGCTGGGATCAAACCCAAGGGCATTCTACTTCCGAGCTACAACCCTGGACTTTTTTTTTTCTTTTTGCAGTACTGAGGATTGAACCCAGGAGCATTCTACCCTTGAGCTCCACCCCCAGTCCTATTTTTTATTCTTCTTTTTTTTTTTTTTTTTTTTTTTTTTTTTTTTTTTTTTTTTTTTTTTTTTTTTTTTTTTTTTTTTTTTTTTTTTTTTTTTTTTTTTTTTTTTTTTTTTTTTTTTTTTTTTTTTTTTTTTTTTTTTTTTTTTTTTTTTTT
>PVLC010034941.1:0-16599 GCA_004027655.1 Graphiurus murinus | reverse complement strand
TAATAACATGACAATAACTTGTATGCCTTATAACGCAGCTTAGTCGTGCTTGTTTTCCTCCTCTGGCACAGGTAGAAGAATCAGCAGTGATGGGAGTAAGTGGCTATGTGGAGTATCTCCGCGAACAGGAGGTATCAGAACGCTGGTTCCGGTACAACCCCCGTCTCACCTGTATCTACTGCGCCAAATCTTTTAACCAAAAGGGGAGCCTGGACCGTCACATGCGCTTGCATATGGGGATCACGCCGTTTGTCTGCCGCATGTGTGGCAAGAAGTATACCCGCAAAGATCAGCTGGAGTATCATATCCGCAAGCATACAGGCAACAAGCCCTTTCACTGCCACGTCTGCGGCAAAAGTTTCCCCTTCCAGGCCATCTTGAATCAGCACTTTCGCAAAAACCACCCTGGCTGTATACCCCTGGAGGGGCCCCACAGCATCTCTCCCGAAACAACTGTCACGTCCCGAGGACAAGCCGAAGAAGAGTCACCTTCACGGGAAGAGGCAGTTGCTCCTGGAGACACCGCCCAGGGCTCTGTGTCCACCACTGGGCCAGATTGAAACGCTGAGGGGGAGGGGCAGACCTCCTTCCCCTTTGGGCCTCGAGCAGCCCGTGTCAGGGCCATGACTGGTACTTAGATTCACAGAATGCCACGTCGCTAGTCCAGAAGATGCTCCCAAGATGTTGCCAAACTAGAGGATCAACAACACACACGAAAGCACTAAAGGCTCTCCCCTCCTCCTTCCCACCTCACACGTTGGAAAATAATCAAGCAAATCAACTTTCTAATTCAGGGATCAACAGCCTTGGTTTGTTAACTTTATAAGAAAAAAAGTTTTTTAACTAAACTGTGAGAAATGGTCATTTATCTACCAGTCATGTTTGAACACTGTACTTTGATCCATATCATCTTGGTGGCTATAATTGCCCAAATTGAAAAAAATGCAACAGGAGCCTTGACCATCTAAAGCAGCCAGCCATGAGAGAGAAGGAGGTAGTCATTTTTGTGAGGAGGAAGCATCTCTCCTCTTCCTTCCCTGTCAGAACATGCATTTTCGTATTTCAAGAAAAGAGAAACGAGGTTCCTGCTGGTTCTCGCTGTTCTGAAGGGTTAGACTTGATCTTGCCCTGACCAGGCACTGAGCGGTGCCTGGCTGCTTCGAGTCGCCAGCCCTCTCGGAGCAGCATTCTGGCGGGCAGCCTCACCTGAAGCACTTTAGGCAGCTGGACGTGAAATGAGCAGCAAAGCATTTGCAATAGGTACCGCTACATTCGGGGGCCTGAGCGTTGGGGAAGAAAGGAGCAGGGAAGGGAGTGCTTTTCCGTTTTCCAGATGCCGAGCAGCACCGAGCCGTCCTACAGCTTCCTGACTGGTATTTGTAAACCATAGATAGTGCTTATGCATCTTTGGGGCGTTAAGGAAATGGCTCTGGTTAGGATGAATTAACCTGTTAGGCTGACTACCAAAGTTTCCTCCAGTCTCTGCGGCTCCTAGTTTCACATAACAGCAATATTGTACATCAGAAATGTCACTTTCCAGTGAAATGAGCCTGGATCATATTTTTAAATCCACAGGTCTCCGTATTTGATAAATTTTATATGAAGTTTTAAACACATTTTTTCTGTAGTATTGTGGTTGAAGAGCTTCAACACTGTTGTTCTTAGCACAACCACAATTTCATTTCCTACATATGTAGTAGTTTATATTTTCAGTCCAATGAAGAACCTCACTTAAATCTATGTCTCGGGTCTGCAAACCTAGTAATTCATAAACCAACCGTCAGCAATTGCTGGTGACTCCAAGAACTTTGATTTTTAATAATGCACTACAGGGCACTTACCAGAAAACATCGTGCACAATCAGGTTGCAATAAATGATCAAGGGATCAGCTTTGATCAGGTTTGGTTATTTAATCATTCCTAAGACTTTTAAAATTTCAAGGGACCTTTTTAGTAATTCTGGGTTTTTCTGAGAATCTTAATCCAGCACTGAGAGAAGGAACTTACCAAACGCATAGAGCTTTCAATGCCCTGACTTGCATGCCGAGAGAAGGAGGCGTGTTAACGGTGCAGGCAGATCGGTGCCTACAACTCACAGTGCAAACAGAAAAATCTCTCGCTTCTCTTGATTGAGTTCTTAAGTATTTAAATATGTAGTGGTTTAAGAAATTGTTTTGGTGCAGAGGCATAGATGATTGTAAAAGAGATTTGAGGGAGGGGCTGGCCAACCTGCACGGTGAGCCATTTGTGAGAATGTTGGTCATGCCTCCCTCCCTCGGGATGCTTGTGTATGTGGAAAGGTGGGGAGAAAAGAATGACTTTCTTTGGCCATAAGAAATTGGAACACAAAAGGTAGCTTTAAGCAATCTGAGAATTTTTGTACATGTACATACAACTGCACTCTATCACTAGAGAAAGGTTTTCTCTTCTGGAAAAGCCTAGAAATTCATCTTTTAGAGGATTGTAGTGATGCCTCCCTTAAAGGCTGCGCTGAAGCTGTATTTTGCTTTAGGAGACCTATGGACCGGGGTGTCCTCCTCTTTAGTTAGGGTTAGCTCTACCCACTGCATCCAAGGGGGTCTCCTAGAGCCATCTGAGGGTTCACTGTGCTCTGTGGCATAGGAAAAGTACAGTTGAAATTAGGCTGAGATCCTTCAGGAAACATTTCAGCTGGTAGTCAGAAGGTTTTCAGCATATATCCCGCAATTACTTAAATGGGCAGAGAGCTGAGAAGTTCAGAATATGCTGCTTTAGATGGAGCTTCTAAGCCTACCAAAAAATGTTTTGAAGTCCACCCTACTTATGAGAAATAATATGCTGAGAAGTTCTTTATTGCTTTGTTAGTTTCTTAGATTATATATGAGAAAATAGAGCTTTTGAAACGATTACCAAATTGTGAAGGCGAAGTGCAGTAATTTCTATAAAGAGAAATTTGGCAGCATTTGTCACTACTCCCCCAGGGTTAGCAATGAACATCGTAAATGGGACCATCTGATTCATGTGGAATCTCTGCATTTGGGGGTCCTCTCCCCTTCACTCACTTCTAGTAGGTTTTCACTGTACTGATACTGTGAATAGAGCGCTCCCTGGTGTCCAGGACCACACCAGCACAACCGTGTCTGCTGGCTCTCCCTCCTCAGTGTCCTGGCCAGAGCCATGAAATCCATGGAAATTCAGTCTAGGCTAGCTTTCCAACCAAAGCTTCGGAAAGCAATCGCCCTGTTTTAGTTAGAAGAGATTATTCTAAATACCTACCCAGGATTCTTATCCAGGTTCACTGTGACTTTGTCCTAGTTCTTAGCTGACATCACTGTAGGGTTGTAGGAGTTAGCAATATTCTATCACAGTAATGAATGCCTGTATTGGTGTGTGCATGGAGAATACCTCTTATAGATATACTAAGTGGAAATTAGCTGATGCTGAAAACTCATTACCAAATTTTAACTTGCACATGTCACCTTGTAAAGGGAACTGCATTAGCAGTGAGAGCTCCGCCGTTAAGTACCGTAATGCCATGAAAGTGCCAACTCTGGACTGTTTCCGTTCACTGAGAGGCACTCAGTAAATAGCAAAGGAGAGACCCAGTGCTCTCAGCAACAGAAGAGAGATGGCAACATATCGGTCTGTTTTTATCGTATCATTTCTTCTCTCTGGACTCTGATACCAGTATAAAATACAGCATTGGCATGACAGTAACACTGTACTTAGGCAGAAAGGCTCTTTCTAATGACGTGTTCTGTCTTTACTCGGAACCATATTTACCTCTGAGCTGAGTTGAATTTTTATCTTATGTAAGTTGCAAACTACCCCATGCCATTTTATTACACTAAAGAGTTTAATATTGAATATGTGACAGATACATTTGTTTGTGACAGATAAAGATTGAGAAAGGAGAGAGAGCAGTTGAGGAAACTTTTCTTGTATCTCAGCATTGTTCCATGTTTCTACTTTCCTCTGTATTGAGTGAAGCAGGACTTTCCAAAGAGTGTGCAAAAGGACGTGGACTGTTTTCCCTAATTCCCTGCTTGAAATCTGACTTTGGTAGGCAGTTATCTAGTGAAAGAATGAAATAGGAAACTTTTTTTTTTTTCTCTTAAGTACTAGGGTTTGAACCCGGGGCTTTCTACTTCTGAGCTACAACCCCAACCCTTTTTATTTTTTAATTTGAAGCAGGGTCTCTCTAAGTTGCTAAGGTAAATAATTTTCAGAATTTTAGTTGTTTCTTAACATTAATTATGTTTCTTAGAAGATCTAATTTAAAGCTGAGGATGTAACTCAGTGATAGAGTGATGGGTTTGATTCCCAATACCCCCCACACACACACACACGGCTCTAATTTATATGAAAACAGTGGATAATGGAAAGGAAATTGAATTGAACAAAGACACATCTTCTTGATCATAATTGGAAAGGCATATAATCAGAAAGGAGTTAGAGCCGGGCATGGTGGCGCACCCTTGTAATCCCAGCATTTGGGAAGCTGAGACCGGAGAATCTGGTTTCTCGGCCAGCCTCAGCTACCTAGTGAGGCACTCCACAACTTAGTGAGACCCCGTTTCAAAATAAAAGACTAAAAAATAGGGCTGGGGGCATAGCTCGGAGGTAGAATGCCCCTGAGTTCAATCCCCAATACCGCAAAAAAAAAAAAAAAGGAGTTAGAATTCTGAAAGTTTTTCTTTTTACAGATACTACAGGCATTATTTCTTTTCCTCAGATGACCTCCCCTTTATCCACCTACTTCTCTGTTCAAGGACTAACAGATGAATCTTTATTGAACTTAATCTTTGAAAGTGGAATTCTTTCTTTGTGCCATATGGAAAAGTATTTAAAATACTGAAATATTTTGTTAGCTAAGATTTAGAAAAGGGACAACAAGCAATTGTCAGGTAAATCTCTATGGTTAAAAAGATTTCCCTAGGGTTTATGAGTTAGATCAAGGTTCAGCAAGCCACAGCCCCCAATCCTAAGGCTCCGTGCTTGTGTAAAGGAAGTTATACTGGCACAGGGCCATACCTATTCATTTAGGTATTACAGTTTCTTTCTTAATGATAAAGGGAGCACGTGGCCAGCAAAGGTTGAAAACATTTCCTGTCTGCAACTTTACAGAAAAAGTTTAGAGTCTCCTGAATTAGATTGAAAGATTTACTCCCAAATATGTTACTCTTGCCCTTTTGCCTTTATAATGGTTTGGTTGAAGTTTTAAATTCATACTATCATGTTATGTATCAGTGTGTTTTGTTGTTGTTGGGTTGGTTGGTTTTGTTTGTTTGTCTTGCAATACTGGGCCCAGAGCCTCATGCATACTAGGCAAGCCCTCTGCAACTGAGCTACATCCCCAGTCCTTTTCCAATTTTATTGTGAGACAGAATCTCACCTGCAATTATAGGCATGCATCATCACACCAGCTTGCAGCAGTTTCTTGAAAGAACTTGCCATCTTTTTCTAGTTCCTCTCCCATAACCCTCTTTGTTTTCCTTTTTCAAGATTCCGTTGCTTAAAGGGCATTTAGAATGGGATCATGATTTGTCCTTGCCTTAAAGGTGCAGGTAAAGCTTAGGATAATAGTTATTTATAACAAGATAATTCTTACAGATAAGTCTCTTTCATAATAATGTAGGGTTAAATGGGTACCATGTTTACATAAAATACATGTTTTTATAAGTAAGCTTTGCCATTCCCCTGAGTTAACTTGAAATGCTTTGCATTGATGATGGCAAGAATGAATTTATTCCCACTAGGATTAAAGATAATTTCTATTAGGAATAAGTATTTTGAATCTTACTCAAAGTGCTGTTTTCCTAGATTAGAAACCAATGTCTTTTCCCTATACTGTGAATCTTCATTTTAATTTCCTCAAGTAAATTCATTCTATTCCCATGTGGAGTAGTAAAAAGTCAAATCTTCCCTTTTTTTCTGTATGTTTTAAAACAATGACAAATCTTGGGATTTAAAATTCTTCTTAGACTTATCTTCTCGTCTCTGTTGTTGTCTATAATTCTTCTAACGATATATTGGACAATTACACATTTAATATTTGAATGTTTACTTTTAGTGTTCAGATAGCTTACCCCAGATATGGAGAAAATGGAAAATGTTAGGGTTAATAAACAGAAATCCTTGCAAGAGAAGAATACAATTGCTCCCCATAGGCTTCTGAGTTTGTTATTTATCTGGACAAAGTTTTCTAGGCCATGCCTCAAACGTACAGTGAGTTTCATTTTTTATTGTGGGTCCTGCCAATACAGGCAAAGTTCAGGTGAATGACCATCTCCTGCAGGACACCTCTTCATTCTTAAAATTGCCTTCTAATTGGATATTAGTAAGTTTTATGCCTTGTCTTGAAGCACTTATACCCATAGGAGTAGTGGATTCTCAGGATTTTGGACTATTACTTTTCTTTTCTTTTCTTTTCTTTTTTTTTCTGCGGTACTGGGGATTGAACTCAGAGGCATTCTACCTCTGAGCTATATCCCCAGCCCTATTTTTTAGTCTTTATTTTGAAACAGGGTCTCACTACGTTGCAGAGTGCCTCACTAGGTAGCTGAGGGTGGCCAAGAACCCGGATCCTCCGGTCTCAGCCTCCCAAATGCTGGGATTACGAGTGTGCACCACCACGCCCGGTTTGAGTATTACTTTTCTGATTAACCCGGAATTCTGATTAATCTGGGCTGTAAGATTTGTGAGAGAAATTGAAAATGAAATCACTAGAGTTTGCCAGGCATTATGACTTCTCTGATAGTTTGTGCTCTCTTCCCTTCTTGACTTCCTACTCTTTTCCTGGTCTTCAGACTTGCTCTGCTTTCTTTGCAGTGCTGTTGGGGATGGAACCCCGGGCCTCACCGGGCTAGGCAAGTGCTTACAGATTTCTTGTTTTTCAGTGGTGCTTTTCCCAGGGCCAGTCTTTTTCTTACAGAATAAGCAGGCTCTCTTGCTTAGGACAAACCAGGGTTGGATATTTTGAGTACTTTGAAACATCTGAATGTGTTACGTTCCCAAGGAAGTCATTATTGATAGGGATAGTGCTGAGAAAACCTGAACAATGTCCGTACAGATTCTCGTATCCAGCTTTGCTGTGTAGGCAGACTCTTTTCTCAGCTGTGGCACAGTAGTGCTTGAGAAGGTAACTATTACTTGAAATCCACACTATCTTTAAGGAGGGTACATAGATAAATATATTTCTTATCTCACATTTTCCCATTATCTACATAACAAATATTTTTCATCTTAATACAGTTAAAGCCGCTAGCTCAAATAGTGGAAGTGCTAAACAACAAAGCTGTTAAAAAGGCAAAAGATTTAATGGGGGGAAAAATCCTTTTCTAGTGTTTACTCCTTTCACATCTACTCAGCAGGTCCTGTTGAGGAGAGTAGGATGCCCATCCAGTTAAGACAGTGTGATGCTGAGCCGCTCAGATGGCCTGCACCACAGTTTAATATACTGTGAATCTCAGGACCTGAATTAATCCACAATGCCAGAAGTTAAAGTATCTCCTGGGAACATCTTTCTTATTTATTAAATCACTTGTCTTCAGTGATAGGTAATGCCTGGGAGAATCTGTTCCATTCAATAAATACTGAGTACTTTTTGGTACCAGACAACATGCTTGGAATTTGCATAAACAAAACTGAGCTTTAGACATATTTTAGCTGTGGTTTCCCCGACTCTTAAACCTACTTGGTGGTGGGTGTCTGGGCTGTATGCTTTTTAAAAGCCCTTCACTTTCCATTTCAGAGACACAAATTCAAAAAGAAGAGGCCAGAACTACTGTGCTAAGTGCTTTACTGCCATAGCTGCATTGATCCTCAAGCTACTCCTAGGAGGTAATAAGAGTAGTAGTAAAAACAGCCACCTCTTGTGAATGCGCGTGCGTCAGGTACAGTTCTGTGCGCTGTGTGTTCACTAACTTGCCTGATGTCCAGGTGGATGTTCTTATCCTCGTTGGAGAGAGGAAGAAACAGTCTTAACACCTGACGCTCTTACTGGACTAGGTGGCCTCTAGTAGTTGTAATTATACCACATTTTACTAATGAGGACACTGATGAGCCCCAGGTTACACGCTTGCAAGTTGCAGAGCCAGTATTTGCCAATCTAACTCCAGAACCCAGCCTCTCTCCACCACATCACGTTCACTTCAGAAACTTATAAACTGGGCAGTTCTCCCCGTGGCGATGACTCGGTTCACCCGTTGGTGTTCAGCCATGTTGGACTGGTCTGGAATGATCTCACCAGACGCCTGGCGCCTTCAGTAGCGGGGGAGAGCCGGGCTCAGCAGGGCCCATCTCCCCGTGACCCCTGCCCCATGTGCTCCCCACAAAGGCCGTCACACACCACATGGCGGCCCGCCTCCAAGAGGCCGGACAGAAGGTGCTAGTCCTCTTAAAGGTCAGACTGTCCAGAGTCTCACCACCAAACTGTTGGTCAAAGAAGTCAGTGGTCAGGGCAGAGCTGAGGGAAGAGGAAATTACCTGCCACTCTGAAAGACACGGCAGGACTTGGGGAACACCTGTAGTCCCTTGCAGGCAGGCAGCACTGGGGGCTGTTGGTTGGTTTTCCTCGACTCTTGTGAGATCAGTTGTTAGCATCATAGAAACCACTTATTGTATCTACTGTGGATCAGCCAGGGATCCGGAGGAGGCGAGGCACACCCAGAGCTCTTTCATTAGCCACGCCTCCTCCCAAGTTCCATTTCTCTTACAGCAGAACTTCCACGGCTTCCTTTTGTACTGTGTTCAGAGTTGTGTTTGCCTATATATGCTGTGAAACCACGGTAGCTGTACATGCTGAGCCAAACACTCCGTCGGGAGTGAAAAGCTTACTGTTGGGGGATTTGATTTATTAAAGATGTCAGCTATTATTTCAAGCTACAAATAAGTGAAAAACTCCTGAAGTGTGAAAAAGTGTGGCTCCGAATTTGCTTTCAGTAGGCGCTTCTGTCATGTGGGTAGATGGGTCATATTGTTGAGAGTGAAGTCTTCCCTATTTACCGTCATCCATCTGTACCTCCACCACACCTCCTGTGGCATGGTTTTGCACTTGAAGATGAATTGGTTCATCCCATTCTTATTACCTTTCATACAGGAAAATATTTTGCCCAGTTTTATGTCATTCATCTTTTTTTTTTTTTTCCTTCGTACCTTGGTAGCTACAACTTCATCATTTTTGGGTTTTTGTTTTTTTTTTTTAAACAAAGACTCAGTTGCTGAGGGCCTTGCTTAGTTGCTGAGGCTGTCCTCAAATCTGTGAACCTCCTGTCTCAGCCTCCCAAGTACTGGGATTACAGCTTGCACCACCACACCCGGCTGTCATTAATCTTTTAAAATATATCAGTTGCTACCAGCTTCTCTCTTTTTCAAAATAGCAGATCATTGAAGTTTTTTATTTTGGACAAGATTTGTCAGCCTTAGGATGGTTTATTTAAACTCCTGCTGACTTGTAATTAGACTGAAAACAGATTTAGACTGTTCCAGGAGAGCACAAATTCTACCCTGTGAGTGACCATCCCCAAATCAGTTCGCGAAGAGGAGAGGGTGAGACTGTCCATTCCATTAGCAGTGGATTCCTGGCGAATTCGTTGTGAGGCCTCTTTCTGGTCATCCCCAGTTTTTACTTAGATCTCTGATCCTAGGTCAGGCCTCAGGAATTACAAATACAGAAAATTAAAGGGGTACTCAGGGCCAAAGACTGACTGCAGGGCTCCACAAAATGCTGGGAGGGAAAAGGACACTTTTGGCATTTGTAGTTGGATAACCAGAGATGAGATGTTTGAGGTTTTTATGCATAAAGATCAATTAGATTGTATTAGATTGGGACTTTTTTTTTTTTCTCTTTTTTTTTTTTTGGTGTGTGTGGTACTGGGGATGGAACCCAGGGGCATTGTACCTCTGAGTTACACCCCAGGCCTATTTTTTATTCTTCATTTTAAAACAGGGTCTCACTGTGTTGCAGATGGCCTCACTAAGTAGCTGAGGCTGGCCGAGAACCCACAATCCTCCTGTCTGAGCCTCCCAAGTACCAGGATTACAAGCATGCACCTCCATGCCCAGCTGGGACAAATTTTTAATGAGTAAAAATAATAGAGCCTTAAAACATTTTTTGATCCTCATTCCACTCTGGTGCAATCCACTTACCTCAAAATCTACCCTTTGTAACAGAGAAAGCCTTTAAATATACAGTCCCAGGGAGTGAAAATCTTATTGTGATAATCTATGGGAATGTCTTACATTTTGTATTAAAGCTCTTCGGGCCCGTCTCTAGGTTCTTTTTGACCTTAATTATGAAATCATTTGATGGTTGCACAGGAAGTAAGCTCTGTGGTCTTGAATTGCAAAAGGGAACAAGGTCAGGAAAAAGAAAATCTTGTAAATTGACAAAATATTTTCTTTCTTTGCAGCATCACAAGTCTAAACCATTTCAAGCCAATCACAACAACCCAAGTGAGTAGAAGTGCTTAAGGTTTAGATGTCTGCTTTTAGCCACATCTTTCAAATGTGGGTGACATATTTGAAGGCAATCTTCTGAGTTTGCTATAAAATAACAAAATCCCAACTATAGTGGTTAAGAACCACTCAAAACCAGAAATGCTATGCAGGGAACAAGGCTTAGAAGGTGTCTCCTCTGGAAGCCAAGATGCGAAATCAGAGGTGACTAAAACTGTGGCTGAAACCCACCTCTGGAATGGCTATCAGATAGCAGGAATATTTAGAATTTATATGGTATTTCTAATATTTTTACAAAAATAATTTTAAATCATGTAACTTGAATTTTTAAAAAAAATAAGCCCGTTTTCTTTTTGGAAAACTGGTCCAATATAAATAGCATTAATATAATTCAATTGTATATGCATGTGTATTGAACACAGAACAGTATACTAAAGATAGTTCACACAAATAACTTTTGTGGAAAGTGTAGCTATTTTCTTAATATCTTTTTTCATAAATGTTTATAAATATATTTACTCATCCACCATGATCTTGGTAGCATAGAAGCACTTGTTCACTGTATTATTGATTCTAAAAATCAAGTTCTTGACAAAGTAGGCTATCAGAGCTTTTTGTTAACTCTGTATTTTGGCTAAGAAAATTACTTCTTGCACTTTCTATTTATAAAGATGTTATAATACAATGTACCCACTTAGTGCAGCTGTTCTCTAGAGACAACTGATGTAGGTGTTAGAGCGAAATAGTTGTTTAAAACCCTGGCAAAAGGAGGGACCTCAGAAAAATAAACTTGGCTTGCATCTACCTGAGAAGGGCTGGGGATTCATAGAAAGTTTAGGTCAAAAGTAGCTGTTGGGAGAGGCATACAATTGCTGTGTGTCGCCATCTCGCTGTGAGTTACCAGCTGTGTGTGTCTAAGTTTATGTGTGCAGGTGAGAAAGAGGTGTTCCTTGAAGGCAGACAAGTCAGTGTAGAATCTTCTACCTCCCACTAAAGACGGAGCCAGTTCAAGATGGCCGGGCAGCCCTTGGGCGGGGCTGGCCCAGCTCCTGTTCACTCGCTTGAGCTCCTCTACCTCCGAGCAGCTGGCTGAAGACAGAGGGTGGCTGTGTGCAGCAAGCAAGCAGAGGGAGCCAGACCCAGGATAGAGAATAGAGAGGCTGCAGAATTTGAAGTCCTTCCCGTCACGTGCAGATGTCAGGGTCACCGGCCACCAAACGCCGGGGCTCCGTGCTTGGCCAACCCTGGCTGCAGGCAAGAGCAGCGGTGGAGGAGGAGGAGCCTTCCTGTTCATTGCTCAACTCTCGGACGCCCAACCCCTTGTATGATGTGAAACCTGTTGAGTCTCAGTTTTCTTTCGAAATTGCCATTTATAGTCCATTTTGGGGGGACTGGAACATTACCCGTAACTTCCTGATAATGAGCCTTCTGCTGGTATCTCATGGATGTATGCATGACGTGGACTTTCATACCGCTCCAGAGAGAGGCTGGCTTCACTAGGATGCTGTAGGTGTCAGGAAATTGTTCTGGTAGTAGAGTGCTACCATGCGGAGGTAACCCTAATCACTGCTGAGGAGGGGCTCTTGGCCCCCCACCTCCCGCGCGCCTGCCCCTCCTCATTCCAGACGCGGGAGAGCGGCCCGTTCTCTGAGTTGTGGGTTGCCGCCTGTGTCACATGATGAGATGCCGTCCCTGGGCTGTGGCCACTGAGCACACCCTGAGCGCAGCGAGGTGCGTGGGACCAGGCAGCCAGCCGGGGACCTTGTTCCCACGGCTCTGGTTTTCCTCAACTGTAGAATAGCTCTCAGCCCAGAAGCCATGCTGACATGCCAGACTCAGGAATTAATTCCTGCGTAGGAGAAGTTTTCCCTTTGGCTTTTGTGCGTTTGTGCCCAGAGGCTTGTGCTAGACCTGCTCCCTGATGTTTTGCTGTATCACATATACTTTAAGGTCCAGTCTCACCTAAAGCCATACTTTATTGTTAGGTTGCTGTCTATTCCGGTCAAAGTGATTGATTTAACAAAAGGAGTGAGAAATGGCAAGGAGATTTCATTGAGGCATGTTGAAGCCGTGAGTCTGGAAGGGAGCCAGATTCTCGCCTTCCTCGGGCTTATCCTTCCTCTCAGCCAGGGGACTTCGGCCGATAGTGCTCCGTCTTGGCTGCACGTGGGAATCGCCTGGGCCCTCAGGACAGTCACATCTAATTGGTCTGTTGTGCAACCTGGACTAAAAAGCTCCCTAGGGCTGGGTGCTGTGCTGCACACCTGGGATGCCAGCTACTCGGGAGGCTAAGGCAGGATGTTTGCAGGTTTGAGGCCAGCCTGATCAACTTAGATCTTGTCTCAAAATAAGCCGGCCTGGGGATGTAGCTCAGTGGTAGAGCACCTCTGGGTTCCATCCCAGTACTGCAAGGGGAAAAAAGCTTCCTAGAGACTGGGAGTGTAACTCAGTTGTGTAGCCCATGCACAGCGTGCATGAGGCCCTGGTTCAATCCCCAGCAGCGCTTTAAAAAATAAAAGTACCTCGGTGACTAAAGTTCAGCCAGGTTGGGAATCCCTGTGTAAGTGGTCTTTAGTGGTCTTTGGCAGGATAACCTCAAGCTGGCTCTCCTGACAGAAGCTGTCTGTTGATTTCCCAGGCATGGCTCTCCGTTTAAAGTTTACTGTGGACTAGGGGTCAGGTGGGAAAGTGGCTCAGCCATTTCTGCTTAGTAATCTGGAGGGAGAGATTGTGACCCAGTCTGTGCCGGAACAGTGGACTCTAGAGAGGAGGAGGCCCCCCAGGGTGACCTTGAGACATGTGACTGTCTCCGCCTGTCTTCTAAGTGGGGGTTCTGTCAAGTGACGGCACTTCTCCTTGACTGTTTATTTGTGAATGCAATGAACTAGCTAAGGCTGAACTACTTCTGAATTTCACAGGAAATGTGAAGTGAGTCATTTAGTATGTTTGTTCCAGGACGACAAAGACCTAACCCAGAAATTCCCAAATCAGGTTTCCTATCTTCCATTCTTCTCTTCCCAGTTGTAAAGGTGTTTATTGGCGGTCAGCGTGTTACCTGCTATGGCAACTTCACTCGAGGTAATAGAGAGGGAACTGTTTCATTACCCCTAAAAAGTGAGAATCACTCTTCAAACTAACTAGCCACCAAGTGACTCCTAACTCATGAAAGGAATCTGTGTTTAAGAGCGAGTTCAGATGTAGCAGTCTTTCCTGAGAGTATTTTTGGCACCATAGAACATTTCACTCATGCATTGCCTGTAAATAATGGTTACTTGGAACTTCAACCAGGTGATGTGTGCAGGAAGGAAAACTAGATGAGGAAAAAGTTGGTCAGTGCAGAAGACGGAATTAGCGTCGTGGCCGGCGGGCGGGAGGCCTGCTGTCGCTCACCCATCTCAGAGGCTGGGCGGCCGCCGAGCCCGTGCCCTCGCCTGCTGAGGCTTCCTGTCAGTGGGGGATAGAAAGGCAGTAGCCCGTGGGAGTCCACAGAGTCCTCGGTGTGCCCAGACTGAAGACCATTACAGAACTGTGAAGCGTTGTCGAACTGCCTGCAAGCTGTACCACACTGGATTTTAAGATGTGAGGGGCAAGCAGAGGGGCAAGTAACAGTAGATCAATAGAGAAACATGTACTGTATTTTAAGCAAGGAATGAAGCAAACTCCTGAAATGGAATCCCCTACTGGGACTGTGAAGTTAGATCAACTTCTTCTGCCCTAATGGGTTGGCTTGCTATTTCCTCTTAAACCTCTAAGAAATCCTTTCCAAAACAGCTAAACAAACACTAGTCTGGCTACAGTTTCCTCACCTTTCCCGTCCCCCTGGGGTGAACAAGAGGAGAGCGTTCCCATACCATAGGCCAAAGGAATGTGTTCTGTCCTATCTGTTGGGCCCTGCTCACAGTCTCCGCCCATCACGTTACTTTTGGTCTGTGGCAGAACTCAATGGATTTCCAGTTCAGTCAGGAGCGTCAATGGCTTCCTTCCCTTTTAAGAAATCTGAAGGTAGAAGCACATGGAAGAGCATTTAGACATCCTGGTTCTGACTTCAGGATGAGACCCACTTGCGTTCTACCTCCGCGAGGTAAAGAGAAGGTTGAGGGTCCAAAGATTTAAAAAAAAAAAAAAAAAAGTCAATGTAGCAGAAATGTGGTTTCCTTCAGACGGACGTGGTCTGAAAGAAATCCGCCCAACTGTCCTCTCTGGTGCTTATATGATGGGTGACAGCTGTCTCCCGTCCACCTGTCCCTGGCACTGTGCCTTCCCTCTGGTCACTGTGAAAAGCAGATCACACTGGACTCCGGCCAGAACCCAGGACAAGTTCCTTTCTCATCTTGAGCCCATCGCTTCTGTACAGCTCATAATGTAGCATTTACTTCTCTTCGGGAAACTTGGGCTTCCCTCTCCCCACCCAAGAACTAGTAAAGTATTTAAAGGAAACAGAAAATAAGATTCTGGTGGTAGCTATCACAGAGTTCATAGGCAGATCCCACTCCCTCAGTTGATACTGATGGCGAGAATCAACTGACTGCCTCTCCCCAAGTTTCTAGTGGCTTCTCTACTATGTGGAAGCAACAACAGTTTCTCACAACTGGCTAGTCAAGGAGAGTCATACTAAAACAGACAATCAGTTTCTAAAAGTGTTATCCCTAAAAGGGAATGGGATAGAGTATTTTTAACTATAAGAACCTACCAGCCTGGTTTTTGCCTCTGGGAAAAAAAAAAAAAAGATTTATGTCTTTCATCTGCAGCAGTTACTCCATTAGTAATAAAGATGCCTGGGAAACTCGGTGGGCCGGGAGAGCGCTCCCCACAGCGGGTGCTGGACTGGCCGTGTTATGCATCTATTCCCTAAGACTATCTGTTTTTATTGTGACCTTAATTATAAGTACCTATACATAGATTAGGATTTCTCTCACTCCCCTTTAATCACAATCACTTCCATGTAACCACCACCTCTCCCCCTTTACTGAAAAAATGCACTTTAATTCCTAAGGAGAGAGGCTGTTCTGGCCCTGAAGCCAGACTGCTGCAAGAGGAGAGTCGAAGAGGGGGAACTCTGGCCAGACCCGCAAGCTTCGCCAAGTGTCTTAATGGAACACTCAAATAACATCCATTTTTAAGCCGCCCCTACCCACTCCCTTCCAAAGGGAAAAAAACAATAACCAAATTTAAAATGTGCACCCTGGAGCCGGGCGTGGTGGCGCACGCTTGTAATCCCAGCATTTGGGAGGCTGAGACTGGAGGATCCGGGTTCGCGGCCAGCCTCAGCTACCTAGTGAGGCACTCTGCAACTTAGTGAGACTCGGTTTCAAAACAAAGAATTAAAAAAAAAAATAGGGCTGGGGGTATAGCTCAGAGGTAGAATGCCTCTGAGTTCAATCCCCAGTACCGAAAAAAAAAAAAAAAATGTGCACCCTGATTTTAGAAATTTCACTAGGGGAAAAAAAAACCTAATAGTTACTTTCTCAGCTACCAAATCAGTGGAAATGTCTGTGTCATTTTGTGGGAGGCTAAGGGTTTCTGTTTGTTTATTAAAATGCAGGCAAAACACAAGAGCGCTGAGATTTGATCCAGATTTGCATCGTCCCTAGTATCAGGTTTGTTCTCCCTTAATCCAGCAGGTGTTCAGACTCTCCTCCTGCGGATCCTGTCCCTCCCGGATGACAAGCCAGTAGGTCTTGGAGGGGTCGCATGTCTCCTAGAGCCCAGGAGCCCTGTGTGTCGGGGAGGGGGGGCAGGAGGGCAGGCCAGCTGGGGTTGTGGGAGGGAGATTCCAAGAAAGAGTTAAGGTATGGGTTTATATAAACATATTTAAAGCAGTTTAGCAAAAGCTTTCTCGTTGAACAGCTTTAAGAACAATGTGAATGAAATCTTAGCAACTTGGTTAGTAATCTGAAGAGTCTATTAATGTATACTTGAAATTCTGTTTGTATGAAAATGCATTTTCCTCTTTATTTTAACACTGTGTAAAAGAACATTATGCATGTGAGTGGTTTGAGAATTAAATGGTTTAATACTCAGATTTGAATCTGTCTTTTCTGTATGTAGAGATTAATTTGTTTACAGTTTTTGGAATTTTTAAGCATGATAGGAATGCTGAGAACTTAAGTTCCCCCTGCCCTCACAGGATGGTTCCATCTTTCATGATAAAATAGTGACACA
>PVLC010034940.1:0-16616 GCA_004027655.1 Graphiurus murinus | reverse complement strand
GGGCGTGGTGGCGCACGCTTGTAATCCCAGCATTTGGGAGGCTGAGACCGGAGGATCCGGGTTCGCGGCCAGCCTCAGCTACCTAGTGAGGCACTCTGCAACTTAGTGAGACTCGGTTTCAAAATAAAGAATAAAAAATAGGGCTGGGGGTATAGCTCGGAGGTAGAATGCCCCTGAGTTCAATCCCCAGTACCGCAAAGAAAAAAAAAAAAAAAAAGAAAAAAGAAAACACATACATAGTACAGCTCAGTTTATAGCACTTGTCTAACATGCTGAGACTGGAGGATCCGGGTTCACGACCAGTCTCAGCCACCTAGTGAGGCCCTCCGCAACTTCTGAGACCCTGTTGCAAAAAATAAAGAATAAAAAATAGGGCTGGGTGTATATCTTGGAGGTAGAATGCCCCTGAGTTCAATCCCCAGTACCACAAAAGAAAAAAAAAGAAAAGAAAAAGAAAGAAACAAAAAAGTTTAGTATATTTATTCACCTATGTAATGATTGGGTGCTAATGTGCAAAGTCATTAGAAAGAGTTTGAAGCCGGGCGTGGTGGAGCACGCTTGTAATCCCAGCATTCGGGAGGCTGAGACCGGAGGATCCGGGTTCACGGCCAGCCTCAGCTACCTAGTGAGGCACTCCGCAACTTAGTGAGACCCTGCTTCAAAATAAAGAATAAAAACTAGAGCCGGGTGTGGTGGCGCACGCACGCTTGTAATCCCAGCATTCGGGAGGCTGAGACCGGAGGATCCGGGTTCGCGGCCAGCCTCAGCTACCTAGTGAGGCACTCTGCAACTTGGTGAGACTCGGTTTCAAAATAAAGAATAAAAAATAGGGCTGGGGGTGTAGCTCGGAGGTAGAATGCCCCTGAGTTCAATCCCCAGTACCGCAAAAAAAAAAAAAAAAAAAGAATAAAAACTAGGGCTGGGGGTATAACTTGGAGGTAGAATGCCTCTGAGTTCAATCCCCAGTACCGCAAAAAAAAAAAGAAAAGAAAAAAAAAGAAAGAGTTTGAAATAGGAGAATAAAATCAATTATGAGGCCAAAATAGTGGATTAGTAGCCATATAGATCAATTGATTTTATAGTCATGTTTTCTGTGCCTTTGCCTAATTTTGGATTTATAGGGTAGAAGCTTTATGATGTAAAGTCCTAAACCTTCACAGATCATGTACTGTCTAAATTGGGACAACCTTAGAAACCTTAATTGAGAAACTAAGACCCAGACAAATTAAGAGGCTTGCTCACGTCACCAAACAAGATTCTGGTAGAGCTAGAGGTACAGCTACCTTTTTAAGGGCTATTGAGTTACAGGAAAGAACTCTTTTTTCCCCGCTTCCTTATTTTCTTTTTTAAATACTTATTTTTAGTTGATAAGTAAAATTTATGTAAATTTATTTAGTACAACATGATTTTTATATATACATATATTGTGGAATGAATAAATCAAGCTATTTAACATATGCATAAATTGTGACAGCAAAAATAAAATGTGATGGAAGAGAGTAAAAAGTTAGTTTATGTGTTCAAAATTAACTTATTACTAGCTTAAATAGCTGTTATAACTATAAGATGTTTTATGTAAGCCCCATGGTAACTTACAAAACAAAAATCTGTAATGGATAGAAGTATTAAAGTACTTGAGCAGCCCCAGTTAATAACTGTTATGGTTTGGATAGAAGTTCATGTGTCGTGCAATGCAGCTGTGTTCAGAGGTGGGGCACTTGTTTTCTTGATGTCCTAGTTGTTTCAGGTTCTATAACAAAAATACTGTAGGCTAGGTGGCTGAAGTAGCAAACATTTATTTCTCATAGTTCTGGAGACTGGGAAGTCCAAGAATAAGCAGATCCAATATCTGATGAGGGCCCACTTCCTTTTTTTTTTTTTTTTGCGGTACTGGGGTTGGAACCCAGGGGCATTCTACCTCCAAGCTACACCCCTAGCCCTATTTTTTATTCTTTGTTTTGAAACAGGGTCGCACTAAGTTGCGGAGTGCCTCACTAGGTAGCTGAGGCTGGCCTGGAACCCAGATCCTCAGGTCTCAGCCTCCCAAATGCTGGGATTACAAGCGTGTGCCACCACGCCCGGCTGAGGGCCCACTTCCTGATCTGCAAATGACCATCTTCCTATATCCTACATGATGGATAACAAAAAGTAAACAAGCTCTCTCCTGTCTCTTCTTTAAAGGGCATTCATTCCATTTATGAAAGCTCCACCCTCATGAACTAATCACTTCCCAAAAGCATCGCTTCCAAATACCATCATATTGGGGGTTAGACTTTCACATATAAATTTTTTGGGGGGGACACAAACACTCAGTTCATAGAACTTGGCCAATTTTATATATCTAATTTTTTACTTACTTTCTAGATTTATACATATAATATATAAAATCAAAGGAAATATACTAACATTTTATTTATGATTGCCTTTGGCTCTTGTGGTGATAGGTGATAGGACAAAATCATAAATCTTTTACTTTAGGATTTTCCACATTTTAAAAATTATTAATAAATTAGATAAATATGAGAATAATCAAGAAATTATTATTAAGTACTAGTAAAGCTGATAGTATTTCAGGTGTTGGCAGTACAGATTATTTTTATTTTTATTTTTATTTTTTTTATTTATTTTTTTTTTTTGCGGTACAGGGGATTGAACTCAGGGGCATTCTACCTCCGAGCTACACCCCCAGCCCTATTTTTTTTATTCTTTATTTTGAAACCGAGTCTCACTAAGTTGCGGAGTGCCTCACTAGGTAGCTGAGGCTGGCCGCGAACCCGGATCCTCAGGTCTCAGCCTCCCGAATGCTGGGATTACAAGCGTGCGCCACCACGCCCGGCTGGCAGTACAGATTATTTTTATATATCTCTTAACTAAAGTGTCAAGATAAAGTTTCACATGTTTTTCCTCTCCCTACACACACACACACACACACACACACACACACACACACACCTGTTCTCTTCTTTTCTTACTCCTCTCCCTCTATACCCCTGTCCCAGCTCCTGAAGTAGGGGCTACATTTGTTGTTATGATTCTCAGAGTCCCAGGCATTAGTAGCAGCATGACAGTATCCTATGCCATATTTCATACTTAGAAACCTCTGCCTGGTGACTCAATGCTTATCCCCTCTTTCCTTCCCTCCCTTTTGGATGCTTTTCCTTGAGTGTGGAACCACTGAGAATGCTGGGGCCCTGATAATTCTTGCTCTGGCTTAAAGGCATAGCTCAACAATAGGAGAATTATGAGATTGAAGTTAGTTATCTGAAGAAGTTCCATATGTATTAGAAATCCTGTAGACTGCTTGATCCTGGCTGAGTAGAACATTGTGATTCTGGGGAGATGGAATGCTGTAGGCCCAGAGCTAAACATATCTTGTGTTATCTCAGTCCCTTTGATGTCTGTTTACTTTTGACCTCTGTATCTGACCTAACTTCCTTGTGGCTATTAGGTAAAATTCTTGGAATGGATCACTAAACTTAGTAGACCTCTAGCCTCCATCAACCCTGAAGCTGAGAATGCTATAAGATAGCTGAAACCTATAGAAAAGATTGCCCCACTTTGCCATGGCCCACCCACCTGATCCCCCCACCATGTTTTTGGTAAATGTACTGATTTATGACTTTCTTTGTTCTGTGGCTACAAGAGTTTATGCAACTTTTTCCATGGTGGAATATATTGTTCATGGTAACTTGAATCCATTTTCACTCATATTTGGCTTAGAATAAATTATTTTCTTATTTCCTGTAAAGCAGGGTTGGTGTTTTATGTTTTTTATGTTGAGGAAAGTAAGCCAAGAGGACCCCAGACTGCTGTTGCCCCTCCACCAAGAGGTCAGCTCCTAAAGAAGGAATGTCATTCAGAGAGAAGATTGCCATGGTTCCTATCCCCAGATAAGGGATTTTGCCTGAGAAGATAATAAGCAAATAAAAAACTGCACATCTTAGCCAGGCATGGTGGCAAATGCTTGTAATCCCAGCATTTGGGAGGCTGAGACTGGAGGATCAGGGTTCGCGGCCAGCCTCAGCTACTTAGTGAGGCACTCCACAACTTAGTGAGACCCGGTTTCAAAATAAAGAATACAAAATAGGGCCAGGGGTATAGGTAGAATGCCCTAGGATTCAATCCCCAGTACCACAAAACAAAAACAAAACAAAAACAAAAAACCACATGTCTTCTAATATTTCCCAGTAGAACTTACTTCATTTGCATGCAACAGAGCATGGAAAATTTCAGGCCAAGGGTGCTCCCAAAATGGTTGCAGCTGCAATGGGGGCAATTGGGACATGATGAATGGAATTGGTGAAGGTTGAAGTTTATTGTTTTCTGACTAGATTGTTAAAAAGACCCAAGAAAGGAGGTGGCTGGGTGGAGCCCTCCCCTCCTGGGGTCAGAACAAATATTAAACATTGATCTTGGAACTGAGTTTTCACAGGAGCCAAATTTGATTGAATTAATCTTCAAAGCAATTGATGGCCACAGGCATTACTGAAAATACTAGAGCAGTCTAGCAATTAGAGGATCCTAAGAACTGAGAATGGTTAGGGAAAGACTAAGGCCTTATTAAACCATTATCATTAAAATAATATTGTCATTAGGAGTTACTGTGAGCATAACAAACAATTTGACCCCCTGAGGAGTAACATTAGAGTCGTAATGCTTCAGGTGGAGAAAATAACTTCACTAAAACCATCCATTCAATTACCAAACAAATAAACAGGCAAATAATGTTAGCAAATCCTGGAAAGGGGAAGGGGGCTCAGCCACCACATTTGCTACAACATATTATCTTAAACTTCTAGTTTTCAACAAGAAAGTACACAAAAAGTATGAGGGATGGTGGTATAGCTCAGTGGTACAGCACTTGTGTAAGATGCAGAGGCCCTGGTTTCTATCCCCAGAACATTGGAAAAAGCCAAGAAAGAATGCCATACACTGAATGGGGTGGCGGGAAAGGCAACAGAAACTACTGGTGACACAATGTAAAAAGCAGTAGTAAATTTAGGTGCCTCATTCGAAAAATATACAGTAATGCAAAAGAAAGATTTGGGAGGAGGAATATAAGAATAAAGTATGACATGAGACACAGAAGGCAAAAAAGAAAAATGGCAGACTTAAATCCAGTGATATCAATAACAATGTTAACTGTGAATAGACTAGCAGTTTTAACAAAAGGTAGAGATTGTAACACTGGATAAAAAATTAAGATCCAATTATATTTTTTTCTACAAGAGACACACTTTAGGTTCAAAGATACAAATAGATTGAAAGTAAGAGGGTGGAAAAGATATATTACCCAAAAAGCAATCATGGGAAAGGTGGAGCACTATATTACAATCATACAAAATGGATAGTAAAACCAAAAATGTTTTATTAGAGATAAAAAGGAATTCTTAAATAATAAACTTAATTTTAGAGCAGTTTTTAGATCCATGGTGAATTTAAGTAGAAATTATAGAAAACTCCCATATATCCCCTGATCCCACACACACACAGCCTCCCCCACTGTCAACATCCAGAATAAGAGTGGTGTATTTGTTACAGTTGATGAATCTACACAGACACATCATTATCACTAAAGTCCATAGTTCACATTCGTGTTTACTCTTGTGTTGACAATTCTATGTGTTTTGGAATGTATAAGGACGAGTACCAACCATTATAGTATCATTCAGATAATTTGTGTTATTCTTAAAAGCTTTTGTGCTCCACCTTTAACCCCACCTTGCCCTAAACCCTTGGTAGCCACCAATTTTTTTTTACCATCACATAGTTTGCCTTTTCCAGAATGTCACATATAGAATTGTCGTGGGATAACGCGGTCCCACTCGTGGGTCCTTGGCCTCCGTGATAAAAAGAATTTTAACGAGTGCCAGTCAGGGACAAAAGGCAGGTATATATTCAGGGAAACAAGGGACTGGGAAAACAGGTAAGCGGAGATCTTCTGAGTCCCAGAGCAGGAGGGCAAGAGAGAGAACGAGTCCTTCCCTCCTCAGTCCTTATATCCAATGGGGTTGGCCTAGAAGTCCGGAACACAGGCATAGGTGGTTGTCCAAAAGAGGGTGGGCACAGGAAAGGTTGGATCCTCCTCTTCCTCAGGTTTCAATGGTCGTTGGCTGAGGTCTGACCTTTGTCCTAAGGAATCTCAAGTGGGGGCTGGGATTCAGGGGATTAAAAAGGTGTGGCCCACTTAGACTTTTCTCCGAAGATTTTGAGCACACCCTATAGGGTGGGGTCAGCTAGAACTCTCCAGATTTTAAAACTATATTTTTCTTTTCCCTCCCAATGTCTCCTTCCTACCTAAATTTTATTCCTTCTCTTCTACCTCATCAGAATTATATAATGTTTAGTCTTTTAATATTGGTTACTTTCACTTAGTAGCATGTATTTAAGATTCCTCCATGTCTTTTATTGTTTATTTATTCATTCATTTACTTATCTGTTTATTTTTCAGTGCCAAGGATTGAACCCAGGGCCTTGTGCATGCTAGGCAAGTGCTCTTACCTGCATTCCCAGCTTTCTTTCTTTCTTTTTTTTTTTGAAACTTTTTTTTTGCGGTACTGGGGATTGAACTCAGGGGCATTCTGCCTCTGAGCTATACCCCCAGCCCTATTTTTTATTCTTTATTTGGAAACAGGGTCTCACTAAGTTGCGGAGTGCCTCACTAGGTAGCTGAGGCTGGCTGCCAACCCGGATCCTTCCGGTCTCAGCTTCCCAAATGCTGGGATTATAAGCGTGCGCCACCACACCCGGCTGAGAGATCATATTTTATATGGACAGGCTAGGGAAAACTATAGTGACAGAAGGTAGATTAGTGTTAGTTTAGAGGGCAGGGGGACAGAATAGAGTTTCATATTAAGGTTATGGTGCTTCCTTTTTTCTTGATAAAAATGTACTAAAATTGATTATCATGATGGTTGCATATATCTGTGAATATACTGAAGATCATTGGATTGTATACTTTAGTGAGTGAATTGTTTGATATGTGGATTATATCTCAAAAAGATGTTATAAGAAAGAAGTAACATCTGTTCTGGGATGGATGAGTAGAAGTTACCCAGGTTAAGTGCATAAAGGGTTGGTCAAAAGAATTTTTTTTTTTTTTACTGAACCAGACCTGCTGTACAGTGTGCCAGTCACGGAACCAATGAGTTTTGTGAAAGAGAAAGAGTTCATTTGCAAGGCGGCCAAGCATGGAGGTGGAAGACCCAAGTCTCAAATCTGCCTCCTCAAGGATAGAGTTTAGGGATATTTATGGGATAAAGAAGCAGAGGGAAAAGATGATTTAAGGTGAAATAATTAGTGGTATGCACATGTGTAGTCAATCTTCATGGCTCTTCAGAAAACGGTGGTATAAGCATGCCTGTAGGGTGGAATTTTTGGCTTCATGGTGTCAAATGATCACCCACTGGATACCTGCGCAGGCCCAAGTGAAGAGTTGGTGGTTTTGACAAAAGTGGCTTTCAAATCCTTGAGAAGTAACCTAGGCAACCTATCATCATGACCCACACATCAGAGGTGTTATCTATAGCAAAACTAGTAGGAGACTTACAGCACAGCTCCAGAATTCATGATTTTTAAAGTAACTAAGGAGGAACATGGGAATTTATTTATTTATTTATTTTTGCGGTACTGGGGATTGAACTCAGGGGCGCTCTACCTCCGAGCTACACCCCCAGCCCTATTTTTTTATTCTTTATTTTGAAACCGGGTCTCGCTAAGTTGTGGAGTGCTTCACTAGGTAGTTGAGGCTGGCCGCGAACCCGGATCCTCCGGTCTCAGCCTCCCGAATGCTGGGATTACAAGCGTGCGCCACCACGCCCGGCTTTTTTTTTTTTTTTTTTTTTTTTTTTGCAGTACTGGGGATTGAACTCAGAGGCATTCTACCTCCGAGCTACACCCCTAGCCCTATTTTTTTTATTCTTTATTTTGAAACCGGGTCTCACTAAGTTGCGGAGTGCCTCACTAAGTAGCTGAGGCTGGCCGCGAACCCAGATCCTCCGGTCTCAGCCTCCCGAATGCTGGGATTACAAGCGTGCGCCACCACGCCCGGCGGAACATGGGAATTTAGAGTCAGAGAAGAAAAATGTACAAAGGGTTGGTTATTGTAAATGAGATTAGCCCGGCTCTGTTTGTTGGCTGGTAATATTTGAAGTTAGGATTTTTTCCTCCTGTGCAGTCTTGGAGAAAGAGGTCTTATTCTTTTGGTTGTTACATTCTTAGGAATGGCTCTCAGGTCCTTGATAAATGCTTTAGAGCTACAGAAAAATATATATCTACAAGTGTAAACCATTTTTTATTGCATGCCTGTAATTCCAGTACTTGGGAGGGTGAGACAGAAGGATCACAGATTGGAGGCCAGCCTTAGCAATTTGGAAGGCCCTCAGCAACTTAGTGAGGCTCTGTTTCAAAATTTAAAAAATCTAAAAAGCATTGGGGGTGTAGGACAGAGGTTGAGCACCCCTGGGTTCAGTCCTCAGTTCTACACACACACACACACACACACACACACACACACACACACTGTCCAGTAGATAGTTGTGGCCTATCCAGCAAGGGCTCAGTTTCAGGCAGGGAGAACTATGGTTCCTTGCTTAACCTTGGGAGGCAGCCAAGGGGGCTTTAGGGAGCCCTGAAAACAATTGCTGACCACAGACCCCAAAGAGTCCCATCTGCTATGTTACAACTTCAAGGACATGTCTTGATCACAAGCCCAGCTACATTACAAATAGCATAATGTAACCCCTCTCTGTCCTTGAGGGCCTAAGACAGCAAAAAATCCAAGGGGACATGCACTACAGGCTTAGCAAAATGGGTTATAAAGAGGGTACCTCAGCTGGACATGATGGTGCACACCTATAATCCTAGTATTGGGAAAGCTGAGACAGGAAAATTGCAGGTTTGAGGCCAGCCTCAGCAACTTAGTGAGACCCTATTTCAAAAAATAAAGAATAAGCCAGGCGTGGTGGCACAGGCTTGTAATCCCAGTACTTGGGAGGCTGAGACAGGAGGATCACAGGTTCAAGGACAGCCTCAGCAAGGAGTGAGACTCTCAGCAACCTAGTGAGACCAAAAAATGTTAGTGAGTGGTGATTTCCCCTCTTCTGGCCTTTACCCTACTTTGGATTCTCTTTGAAGAGAGAACAGACAAGCTTTTCTCTTAGCCTTTGCTTTTTATAGAGGTTATGATGATTATGTGTGTATGGGGTCTGAGACTGACTTTCAAACACACACTCTCCTATCCATTGTCTGGTGAAAGTTTTTGCTTTAGGTTACTCCTGTCATTAATGTCCTGATGAATCCAATGGCATTGCACCTCTGCAATATCATGGTAGCTGTGTATTCATGTAATTTTTAAGTTCCTCAAAGACTGCTTATCTTCAGACTTGTCATTGACATTAGGATTTACTGTACAGAGAAAACTGTTATTGGGAGAGGCAATCTGCCAAAGGCTCTAAATGTCCCTGCACGTTCTTACTGAGTATGCCAAGAATGTAAGGCTCTGACCACTCTTTACCCAGGCAGATCATTTTTCAGTCGTGTTTGCAGCAAGTAACCTTGTGCGGTAATGCCTTTTGCTGGACACAAAGCAGGCTTGTTTCAGCTTACTATGAAAACAGCAAATTCCCCAAACTCAGGGTTTCTATCCTGTAATGTAAAACACGACATTTCCAAGCATTCATCATGGGCCCTATGTTGGTCCATAGGACTTGGGAACCAAAGGGAGCCAATACAAACTAACAAGAAGCTCTGGCTATTGCTTTTATTGTAATAATGTCCTTAGTCTCTGACCCAGGAGTCTAATGTCTTCTGCCAGCATCCATTAAACAGTAGCAGATTAACTTATGTTAGATTCTAAGTAGGATAAAACCTCAGACTGTACGGTTCTTGGCAAGTGTTTGCAGATATTATCTCTACAATTATACTAGAGAAATATTCCCCAACAGGATAATTTTTGTCATATCTGTGTGCCAACCATGCTATTAATGTTGGGTTATACTTAATGTTCTTCAAATTGACTCAAAGTAAGTTTTTTGAAAAGAAAATTTTATGACTCTACCTTAAATCTAAATTACCATTTGCTTTAAACTGTAAGTACTTATTAATACACAATCAAATAAATACATGGACATTACAATTTAAAATATTTGTGTACTCTCTGTAATCAGCTCCCTCTACCATCAGGCCCTTTTACATTGACTCCAAATTATCTGATTACATCCAGAGCAGTCATGTCTAAGACAAAGACTACCACCACAACTAGTGTTTCTAGTTAGTGACTATATATATATATATATATATATATATATATATATATATATATATACACACATATACTTTATTTTATTTATTTATTTATTTTTTGCGGTACTGGGGATTGAACTCAGGGGCATTCTACCTCCGAGCTATACCCCCAGCCCTATTTTTTATTCTTTATTTTGAAACAGGGTCTCACTAAGTTGCGGAGTGCCTCACTAGGTAGCTGAGGCTGGCCTCGAACCCAGATCCTCCGGTCTCAGCCTCCCCAATGCTGGGATTACAAGCGTGCGCCACCACACCCGGCTTCACATATACTTTATATATACTATATATATATATATATATATATATATATATATATACTTTATACATATATATATATATACTTTTATTGCTGCATTGTAATCACACATAATGAAGTTCAGAGTGGTGTGTTTCCCTCCGGATCCCACTCTGCTCCTGCTCCCTCCCTCTCCCCGTCCCTACATGTTATTAAGATTGGTGTTGATAACTTTGTACATGTATATAGCATTATTTGAACTGTTTCCTTCATTAAGTCCCCCTACCTCCCTCCCTCAGTCTAATATTTTGCTGGAATTTATTCTCATTTATCCAAAGTGTCTTTTGTTTCCCAGTTTCTCTCCAGCTTCCAAATATGAGAGAAAACATACAGCCCTTCACTTTTGGAGACTGGCTAATCTCACTTAGCATCGTATTCTTGTTCCTTATACAAAGTTCCCCTCAAGGCTCCTGAGAAGGAAACACAAGGAAAGAAAGTCTAGAGCTTTCACCTGTAAAGGGGACAGTCATCTTCCTTCAGGTATGTTTGTCCAGGACAGCCTGGCCATTGGCCTGGAGACAGAGAAACCTTGAAGTATGGTCTGGAAACATGAGGAGCCCCAAAAAGACTATCACAGAGGACAGTAACACACAACTGGCACATCTTATGTAACACTTTCATCTATTTCCAGCCAGGAAAGGGTGTATCCTTATATCTCCCTCTTTCTTTCTTTTTTATTTATTGGCACTGGGGACTGAACCCAGGAGCATTCTACCTCTGGGCTACACCCCCAGCCAGTTTTATTTTGAAAGAGGGTCTCCATAAGTTGGTGAGACTGGCCTTGAGCCTCCAATCCCAATGTCTCAGCCTCCCAGGTATTTGGATTATAAGCCTGTACCATTGCACCCTTCTCGATTGATCTCCCTTTAAAATTTACATACTGGTGAGAACTTCCCACCAGTCTTGCAGGAGAGACTACTCATCTTAAGGAAATAGGTATCAGGAAGGTAAAGTGGCATCTTGACTCAGAACAACAATTCTAACTAAAGGATAGCATCTGTTTTTTAAACTTGTGTTCTGGTCCAACTGCCAGCCTTATAAGGGAAAAGGTTAAAATTCTAGTTGTCATAATGGCCCAAATGGCATTACATATTATCTATCTAAATTAAATAGATGGACAATTTTCCCCTTCCTTTAGAAGTCAGTCTGGGGATTCAGCCCACTGAGGATTTCAAAGGCATATTTTGGGCTTCACAACTTGAGAACTCTAGCACATTGTAACTATATGAATGGAAAATGTGCAGCACCTGGCAAAAGGAGCTGTAATACCCAGTATACATGTTAGTATCAAGAGCAGGTGGATGGAAGACTGGGTAGGCACAGGAGAGAACATAAAGGTGGCATCCACCTAACAGTTTCCTCAGGTGGTTTTTAAGCACAGATGAGAACTAATTTCTCCATCTTGCCAAATAGCTGAAATAAATCTCTAGGGAGTTTGGATCCTGCAAGAGCAAATGGGGACAAAGCCCTGTCAAACAGCTCTCAGTCATTACCTACAAGTTTCCTGTGAGATTGTTTTACAGATGAGAGAAGGTATAAAATTTAATCTTCTAGCTAAGCAGTCTGTTGGTACTTTTAAGTTCACATTTGCTTCTAATACTTTGTTAACAAATATTAAGTACCCCAGTACTTCTAAAAATAAACCAGTAAATGCTGTTGGTTGCTTCTTTTTTAGTTATAAAACTTTTATTGATTTTAGCAACAGTAATATGTGTTCATTTTAGGAATATGGAAAATACAAATAAGCAGAAAAAATTCATAATCCCACTGTGAGACTACTTTTTGTCTTTCATCCTTCACAAGTTTTCATGTGCATACATGTATTATACAAATGTTCTCCTTTCAAAAATATGATATTCACATATTACTAAGTAACCTTTGTTTCATTTTATATGGAACCTTTTTTGTTTTTTACAAATGAGTAAAGCTCTCCTATTCAAAGGCAGAGACTTGTAGATTGGTTCAAATACAATAAGCCACAAGTACAGTTAACAAGAGACAAATCTAAAAATCAGTAACAGCAACAGTTTAAAAGTAGAAAGATGGAAAAAGATATATCAGGCTAATAAAAGGAAAGCCATGTGACAAGGTTAATATCAGATAAAATAGAAATCAAGGCCAACTACATTAAATAAGGGTAAGGATGGTTTCGATTAACCTTCCAACGCATCACTATAAGTTTGTTTCTCACTCTCCTTATCTCATCGATTTCATTCACTTCCCTAAACATGTCTTCATTGCTCAAGTGCCTGTTGTGTATATCTTCCTTAAACTCCTGAAGGGATTGAATCAGCCTTTCTCTGAAAGTTTCCTCGGTTTTTTCCTCCTCCTCTGCTTCCTCCTCCTCTGGCTTTTCCTCGGGCTTCTCCTCTTCCTCGAGCTTTGGTTCATTCTCATTTTCTGGTGCTCCTTCAATTTTTTGACACGGTTTCATTTTGTGCTTGTCTTCTTTCTCTCTGGCTTCTTTCTCTTTGAATGCAGGTACTCTTAAGAAGCAAGGAGGAGACAATAAATCATAGGCTTGGTGAAGGCACTGTAAAAGCATTTGCTTTTTTTTTTAAATTCAGAGCTGACGTCATCAAATAGCTTTCACCTGAGAAGCCCAGTCAGCAATCAGGGCTTCCCGGACACCGCCCCCTTCTCACCTCCACTTTCCACGGCCTTCCTTCTCTCTGGTCCCTCCCTCCAGCCAAGGCCCTCCCCCAACCCCCCCCCCGCCTCCCCGCCCACTCCAGCCCTTTCTCCCTCCCCAGGCCCTCCCGCACAGAGTAGGTTGGCTGGAGTGAGGGAGATGGGGGTGGAGAGAAGGGGCTGCAGGGCCCGCAATCTCTATCCCGCCCTCGCCCATCCCCATCCCCACCCCCACCCCAACCCTGGAGTCGCAGGACGATTCCTCTTACCTAGTTATGGATCCAGTCAGTTTCTCCCTCCTACTTTTGTGGCCTTGGGCGATTCAAAGAACAGACCTGCAGACCCTAGGAAGAAGGGAGGAGATGGTGGGGGTGGGCCGAGCGCTCGGTGGGCCGAGCAGCCCTGGAGAAGACCCCGGGCCTTAGTAGCTTTCCTCATCTAAGGTCTCAGGGAAAGTTTCCCATCTTTTGTTTCCTTCATTTCTCCTCCTCTCTATGGCGTAAGTTAGCTTGTCTTTCTCAATGGCTAGGAAGTGGGGAAAGCAGATTATTCCAAACTATCTTTAAGACCGAGGCGGGGTTGGGTATAGGGAAGGAAGTCTGAGATCTCGTAGGGTGATTATTTTAAAACTCTTACAGGTCTCCTAATCCTCTCGGGACCCCTAGTTCCTTTCCCGAGGGTCATTATTTTTTGCAGACCTGGAGGTGGGGACTGGAGGGACGGACTTGATTGGAACTCCCTCAAGTCTCTGTCTTAGACCAGCCCCATACTAGAAACCCCCAGGCAACATTTTTATTGATACCAACCTGCAAAATTCCCGCAAATTGACTCCTCCTTCCGTTGGCCTCCTAAGCTGCTGAAGGAAGCTGGTACCCGGACGGGAACAACGACCAGACTAGCAGGACTTCTGCACACGTCGACTCCTGATCACATGAGACGTACGTCACCAATGAGCTTGAGTCCCCAATTTCCACTCCCACCAAAAGCGCGGCAGATGTAGGCCCGCCCTCTACTCCCTCCCTGCTCCCTCCCTTCTACATTTGGCTAGGTCAGTCTTTTCTGTTATTGCCTATCCCCGAGGGAAAAATGTTATTCGTGGTTCTCTGATTACTAGGGAGGGGCTGCATCTTTTTTCTGGAGCCCCTGAACTTTTCTACTTCTTTCAAGAATTATCTTTTCCTGTCCTCTGCTCCCAGGATCACTAACTCCTCCATGCACCAACCTCCTGAGTTCTCCGGGGAGCCAGGTGAGCTGGGCTGCAGTTGTAAAAATTAAAAAGGAGCCTGGAACCCAGTGAAAAAATTTTAATGCAATTTAACTTTAGTCTTAATGCTTCTGTTTTTTTTTTTTTAAAGGTAACTTGTGTCTTTTTTTTTTTTGGTGCGGGAGGGGGGGAATTGAACCCAGAGGGCATTCTACCTCTGAGCTACACTCCCAGTCATTTTTATTTTTGAAAGAGTGTCGCTAAGTTCTCAACATGCTAGCCTTAAACTTGGCAATCCTCCCATGTAAGCCTCCCAAGTACCAGGATTACAGGTGTTCTCTACCACACCAGCTTCTATCTTTTTGTAGTGAGGAAAAAGAAAAACAAAATTACTTTAATTACATAAATTAATACACATACAGTGCTTAGAATAGTGCCTGGCATATAGTAAGTGTTTTAAAAGTGCATGGTGAGCCAGTTTCTGCTCTATGCCCCACATTTAGAAGGTTAGCTTCTGGCTATCTTCGTTGCTATCTATCTTCCCCATCTAGTGAAGAGCCACTGGGACAAGATGTGCTTGCTTGGAGTATTCACTCCTGTGGTTCACACTCTGGATACCTAGGATCTCAGAATATCCTGAGTGTCCCCCAAAGGTCCATGTGTTAAAGGGTTGATCTCCAAGGTGGCCATATTCAAGGTTTTCGTGGACATTTAAGAGATAGAGGATTGAAGGAGATCCTTAGGTGGCATGCCCTTGAAGGGGATTGTGGGATCTTGGCTTCTCATCATTTCTTTTTGCTTCCTACCTAGTGAGATGAACAGTTTGCTCCACCACACATTCCCATCATGATGCTCCTTGCCAGAGGCCTAAAGTGATAGAGTCTACAACAAAAACAAAACAAAAATTATCATAAGTAAAAGGAAAAATAGAGAAAATTAAAGTCAGTCATTGTGGGATATACAAATATACCTCCTTTAAAAACTGATAGAAGAGCCGGGCGTGGTGGCGCACGCTTGTAATCCCAGCATTCGGGAGGCTGAGACCGGAGGATCCGGGTTCGAGACCAGCCTCAGCTACCTAGTGAGGCACTCCGCAACTTAGTGAGACTCGGTTTCAAAATAAAGAATAAAAAAAATAGGGCTGGGGGTGTAGCTCGGAGGTAGAATGCCCCTGAGTTCAATCCCCAGAACCGCAAAAAAAAAAAAAAAAAAAAAAAAAAACTGATAGAAGAAAGCCGGGCGTGGTGGGGCACGCTTGTAATCCCAGCATTCGGGAGGCTGAGACCAGAGGATCTGGGTTCGCGGCCAGCCTCAGCTACCTAGTGAGGCACTCTACAACTTAGTGAGACCTGGTTTCAAAATAAAGAATAAAAAATCGGGCTGGGGGTATAGCTCGGAGGTAGAGTGCCCCTGAGTTCAATCCCCAGTACCACACACACACACAAAAAAATCTGATAGAAGAGCCGGGTGCAGTGGCGCACGCCTGTAATCGCAGTACTTGGGAGGCCGAGACTGTAGGATCCAGGTTCTCGGCCAGCCTCGGCTACTTAGGCTTTCCAAAACTTAGTGAGACCCTGTTTCAAAATAAAGAATAAAAATAGGACTGGGAGTATAGCTCAGAGGTAGAATGCCCCTGGGTTCAGGTCCTGGTACCGCAAAAAACAAACAAACAAAAAACTAATAGAAGGAAAAATCAGAAAAAAATCATTAGAATTTTTAAAGATTTAAGCAACAATACTAACAGATTTGACCTCATTTACATATTTAGAGCATAATAACTATTAATGGAGATTACAAATACTTTTCATTAGCATTTGGGACATTTGCTAAAGCTGACCTTATACTAGGCCATTTGCTAAGTCTTGTCAAATTTCAAAGTATTGAAGTAATTTAGAATATATTCTCTGATGACCAGTGAAACTAAGCATTAATAACAGATAATAAGCAAATCTTAAGGTATTTATATATTTAAAAATACACTTTTCAGAGCCGGGCGTGGTGGCGCACGCTTGTAATCCCAGCATTCGGGAGGCTGAGACCGGAGGATCCGGGTTCGCGGCCAGCCTCAGCTACCTAGTGAGGCACTCCGCAACTTAGTGAGACTCGGTTTCAAAATAAAGAATAAAAAACAGGGCTGGGGGTGTAGCTCGGAGGTAGAATGCCCCTGAGTTCAATCCCCAGTAC
>PVLC010034939.1:0-16600 GCA_004027655.1 Graphiurus murinus | reverse complement strand
CTTAGCATGCATGAGGCCCTGGGCTTAGTCCCCAGCACCACACACACACACACACACACACACTGTCTAATAATACTTTTGTTTCTATTTCTTGACTATTCAAGAAACACTAATAAGAATGCTGCTTCCCCAAACATCTTTTTTTTTTTTAATTTTTATTGTAGTAATTCGTGCAATATAGCATACATCTTTGTTAAGTACAAATTGTTAACAACATATTTGCACACAATTCTCATTTGACCCCTTCCCCGATTCCCTCCCCATTCCCTCCCCCTCCCTCCCCCTAAGGTTCACTTCAGTTAGTGACCTTGATATGATTGTGTAGGTACATCATGTGCTTTAGGGTGTCCCTCTGCCCTATGCATCCACTACAATTAAATCAACTTCTTTGCTTATCGAGGATCTCTCTTTTTCATCTAGAGACCCTCCTATGCCCCATCTTCTCCCTAACATCCACATATTAGGGAGAACATTCTTGACATAACTTGGTTATATTAATTTTTAGGGTTTCCAGGAGTTAGCTATACTATATTAAATAGTTAATTTAGATTTTTATTTCTCTATTTAGTACTATGACAATAGTAAATGAGGAATGTATATTTCCCCTCCCTCCTAATTCCTGTCAGCCATGATATTTCTCATAGTCTACAGTTTGATTCTTAAAACTAAAACCAAATGTATAGAATTTACAATATTTAATATAAAATATTACCAAGTAACTAGTGGGCTTGGAAACAGAGACAGGAAATGTGACCCTATTTCATCAAATTCATGGTCTTAGAAGATGTTTAAGGAACACAGTCAAATGGTTTCTATCTTTTTAGACTCTTTATATGGCTGCATTTGACATCTTATTTGTTTGCTTTGTATATGTGGCATACTAGCTTTTATTTTTTGGTATTATGGATCGAACCTAGGGGCATTCTACCTCCGAAATACACCCCCAGCCCTATTTTATTTTTATTTTGAAACAGGGTCTCACTAGGTTGATGAGAGTCTTACTTCTTGCTGAGGCTATCCCCAAACCTGCAATTCTCTTGTCTCAGCCTCTCAACTACTAGGATTACAAGTGTGTGCCATCACGCCCAGCTGAGTTTTTAAAATTAAAATTTATTTTTCCTTATGCTCATTAAAGAAATCAGACAAATAGAAAAATAAAGTAGATGAGACAAAGAATCCCAAGCAGTCCTTGTTAGCATTTAAATTCTTTTTCTCACCAGATTTCACACATAGATATTTTCCTGTGTTTGTTCTTAGCCACTATTTTAAAATTTACAGGTATCCTGAGATTCAATCCTAGAAGCCCTCGGGAAAAAGCAGGGACTCTCAAAGAGATGAAGGGCAGTTTTACCAGAAATGTGCTTCATTCAGAGACCTTCTCGCTGGCCAGCGAGCTCTGTCATTTATAAAGTCAGTATCAGCATTAGACGAAAAGGACGCTACATCAAATAGATCCTTTTGTGGGAGGAAATAAGGACCACCGAAAAACTTATCAGAGTTCCCAGAAAGCTGCCAGATTTTTCTAAAAAAGGACAGAACTTCTGAGGTTGGTAGCTATTTGGCAGGAAACAGAGGCTGCACTGTATGAGAAGTCAGGAAGGGAAAGGATTGCACCAGAACTCAGCCACAGAACCCTGAGGCTTCCGCTGCCTCCAACACGCAGGTACCAGAGACCACCGAGCGACACCTCCAGCCTTCTTCCATCAACTGGCTGGCTCTGGTCTGTGCTGCCCAGTGTGACTACTGCATTCTCACAATGTGGCTAATGTAGCCAAGGAACTGAATTTTACAGTGTTATTTGATTTTGATTAAGTCTAAATTCGAAAAGCTTGTGCTTGATTTAGTATCTGGCAAACCTTCGAGTAAATTTGGAATATTCTGGCTTTGTCAAATCTACTCTCTGAACTAGACTTAAAAGCATCTAAAGACAGATATTTCTCATAAAAAATTGTCAAAATTGAGATGTGCTTTAAGATCATGCATGCCAGATTTCAGAGATTCAATACAACAAAAGAGAATGTGAAATATCTCATTGATAGTTTTTTTATATAGGTTGCATGTTGAAATGATAGTATTTTGGATATATTAGGGTAAATAAAATATTTTATTAAAACACTTTTTGCTGTATCTTTTAACTTCTTTTAATATGGCTACTGGCATATTTAAAACTACATATATGGCTCTCATATTTTTATTGGCTATAAAATATTTTCTAAGAAAATAATTTAAGTAATCTTTTATTTCTCATGGACCAAATATGTGCCAGATGCTGGAATAAGTATTTCATAAATGTTTCCACAGTTTATTTTTATCATAATCTGACAAAATAGGGGTTATTATCACCATTTTATAGATAAGAAAATGGAGGCTCAGAGTGTCAAGTGACTTACTCAAGACCACAGAGGTAATAAATACCAGAGGCCACATCTCCGTTACTCCTTTCCAGTATACCCCTCTGCTGCTTCTATAAGAAGAGTTAGGAGGCTGAACAGACTGACATTTATTAAGAGAGAAGTCTTAAGATGCAAGGTGCTAAGCAAACTAAATCTGAATGCATTTATGCAAAAACAGAGAAGAAATAAACTCACAGGTAATCGATAAATCTATATGAAAATAAAGGTCTAATACTGATTAATATTGATTAATCTGAAGAACTATCTGCCTGGAAACTGCCTGGACCCTATTTCACCTCTAACCAAAGATGGAAACAAAGACACTATCATATTTTAAAAGACTCTAGAGTGAGAGAGATCTACCTCTCCCTGAAGCCAGAGTCCAACCCCTCAGAATACAGTGGTCTGACCTTCTCTACTGAGGCCGAGAGATCAAGTTCATCGGAGTTGCCCACTGCTCATATGCACAGTCTTCAAATACCTGGCTTTAGCAATGAGCAAGTCATCCACTTAAAGCAAAACATTGCCCAGTGTTAAATCGATGTGCATACCATAGCATAATGGAGCTGAGCCTGAGGGGCGAAGATAAGAGAATGATTGGGTATGTGCAGAGAAATAATAAAGATAAGGGAATAACTTCCCGCTGTCCAAGGAATTAATCAGGGGGATTAAATATAATTCCTTGGCATTACTTGCTCAGTAATCCTTGACTGGCACAATGCAGGTCAAGAGGCATGAAGAATGCCGCTCAAATGGTCATTTTTATTGACATGTATCTGAGTCATCTTTTCTATGGAGGATTTATTTAGTTTATAACCCTTCCCTAGCCAAAATGACATCCCATTTTTCACATATAATGGTAGAGATAATGCAAATAGCAATCAAGTACTTCAGTGGGAGTCAGACAAAGGGCAGATGGTAGAGGCTTATTTGTTTACAGGTTTACTCTTTGTTTGCATTGCGTCATTGATGAACTCTTTCACTCTCTTACCTTAACCCATCCCTGCATTCTGTACAGTTATGGAATTCAGTACATGTCTTGCAGTTTTCACTGCATTTCCGGCAAAGATTTTTTTCTGTTAAAAAAAGAGAGAGAAAGTGAGATAGTTATAAATCAGTTGGTCAACTGGATTCCATAAAAGCATATAGAGATTTTCTAATTATGTTTGTCATGTATGCTATCATACTCATAGCCTTTAGAAGAAAACTTCAAGAAAAGCCCCAGGATCATGGTTTGTTAGCATTTCTCAGTGAGACAGATATAGGCACGAACAGTTCTACTGGGAGATATCTTAGACTTATTTGCCATTCTGTAAACAGGAGAACTGCAGCCCATTTAGTGCTTAGATGAATAGTTCATGGGCTATTTTTCCTTTTTCCATTCTCTTTCCCAAGCAGGGCTTCCTAATTTCTATCACCGAAAATCCCACTGATGAAGCAGGGGTAACACTGCTATGTAAGGGTTGAAAAACAATGCTGGGAAAACAAATCTAGAGATCTCCGTGCCCACAGCTCTTGGGACTAATCTAGTGAGCTGTCCTAAGCAAACGGTGCCTATATTTAAGATTGTGAGATAAAGGTTGCTTGTTTCTTGCAATGTTTAAAATAGTGTCTAGCCAGGTGTGGTGGCACACACTTGTAATCCCAGCATTTGGGAGGCTGAGACCAGAGGATCCGGGTTCGCAGCCAGCCTGAGCTACCTAGTAAGGCATTCTGCAACTTAATGAGACCCTGTTTCAAAAAATATAGAATAAAAAATAGGGCTGGGGGTGTAGCTCAAAGGTAGAATGCCCCTGAGTTCAATCCCCAGTACCGCAAAAACAAAACAAAACAAAAACAGTGTCTTGCACTTTTATTGCTGCTGTGGAATTGACATATTCTTATATTCAGATACTATCTATAATATATAGAATAGAAATGTATTAATTTGAACAAATACACTGTGAATAATGGTTTTCCCATTCAATTCCAAACCCAGGTCCACACTGGGAAAAAACTTGGAAATGCACGATTGTTCTACTGTGAAAAGCAGTGACTTGGTCTAGTAAGGAAGGCCTTTTACCTTGGACAAAATTTTGCTGGAAACTTGGTATCTGATTTGATATACAAGTGAATTATATTCACATATATATGTAGAACTGAATAAAGCTTTTTTCATGGGCTTCTCTTCTTTTCTCTGATCTTTAGATGGTTTTCTTGGGAGTTCCATAGAGAAACAATGCTTTAATGGATCCCTACAAGGACTGGATCAAGGTTGAGGCTCTCAGCATGAAATATAGAGCCCTTGACAACGCTGTGGTAGTTAACACATGTCTTCCTCACTGTGCTATTAAGAATACTACACATGGCCTGAGGACTAAGGCAGAGGTTCTAGATTTATATTTTGCTTTTAGCACTTCCAGTGGGCAAGTTCAGGGTCTGTTTTCTCACTTGGTAAATGGAGATTAGTGATTCCTACCTCTCAGTCATCTTGAGAAGTTAATGCAACTATTCAAGGGGAATGAATTAAACTATAAAGCACTGTAAATGTGTTGGCAGTAATTATTACTAGTCATGATCATATATGATCACTATGGTGTATGTAAATGGACTTATTAACAAAGGAAACTTTAAAAAAAGGAAATTGCAGAGGGAAGAGATACATAGACCACTGGAACCAATCTCTGGAGTAGGTGACATAATTGTTTGAAAAGCTCCTTGATTATTCGTCTGTTAGACTCTAAAAAAAGAATAGACTCTAGGACATCTGAGGATGGGCCTACCTATGAATCAAGAGAGAATTTATTTTTCTTTTTTTTTTTTTTTTTTTGGTGGTACTGGGGATTGAACCCAGGGGCATTCTACCTCTGAGCCACACCCCCAGCCCTATTTTTTTATTCTTAATTTTGAAACCGGGTCTCACGAAGTTGCAGAGTGCCTCACTAGATAGCTGAACCCGGATCCTCCGGTCTCAGCCTCCCGAATGCTGGGATTACAAGCGTGCGCCACCACGCCCGGCATCAAGAGAGAATTTCACTTAAGAAGTGAGAGCACATTGGAGAAACACATGATCCTGGGAAAACTGGATATCCAGATGTAGAAGAATGAAACTAGACCCCTATCTCTCACGCTGCATAAGAGTCAACTCAAAATGGATGAAAATCCTAGAAATTAGATCAGTAATTTTGCAATGACTAGAAGACGACCCAGGGCCAACTCTCTAACATATAGGCACTGGCAGAAACTTTCTCAATAAGACCCTTAAAGCTGAGGAAATAAATCCAAGGATCAATAAATGGGATGGCACAGCAAAGGAAGCAAGAGAAAGCCTATAGAATGGGAGAAAAATCTTTGGCAGCTACTCTTCTAATAGAAGATTAATGTCTATAATATATAAAAAACTGAAAAAATCCCACCAAACCCCCACTCCAATCAATAAATAGGCAATTGAACTAAATAGACATTTTTCAAATGAAGAAATGCAAATGGCCAATAAATATGTGAAAAAACGTTTAACATCAGAAGCAACCAGGGAAATGTAAATCAAAACTATCCTGAGGTTCCATCTAACTACAGGTAGAATGCAATCAAGAATACAAACAAACAAACAAAGAATACAAACAATAATAAATGCTGGTGAAGATGTGAACACTTATACACTGTTGGTGAGATTGTAAATTAGTAGAAGCACTATGGAAATCAGTATGGAGTTTCTTCAAAGATTAGGAATGAAACCACCATATAAGCCAGCTGTAGCACTCCTTGATATCTTTCCAAAAGAATTAAGGTTAGAATATTGTAATGATACATGCTTACCCATGTTTATTGCAGCACAATTCACAATAGCCAATTTATGGAACCAACCTACGTGTCCATCAACAGATGAATGGATAAAGACAATGTGGTATATATACATAACAGAGTTTTTCTCAGACATAAACAAGAAAAAAATTATGTCATTGGCAGGAAAATGTATGGAATTAGAGAACATCATGCTAAGTGAGATCAGCTAGTCTCAGAAAATCAGGGGACACATATTTTCTCTCATATGTGGAAGCTCAAGAGAAAATAGCAAAGAAAGGGATCTCACAAAAATCATGAGAGGTCAATAAAGTAGTGGAAGGGAATTGGGGGAAGAAGGAGAGGTGGGAAAGGAGGCTTGGGGAAAGAAACAGACCAAAAAGTGTTGTGTACCTACAGGAATATATCACTGTTAGTCTCACTGGTATATAAGAGGAGGAAGGAGGGGGTAAAGGGGAGATGTGGGGGGAAGCACACCAAGTGATGCTGTGTGCATATGTGAATGTATCACTTTGAATCTCACTATGATGTATAATTACAATGCACCAATAATAATAACTACCCTCTTGTTTCCTTAAACTTGGATTTTCTTCTTAGGTTGTGTAGAAACATGACAGTTCAGCAACATGTGCCATGGTGTGTTATCCTCATTAAAAGACAAATTATCCAGAACTCAGAAACAAAGGAAAAGATATCTGCAGTCCTTTTAAGGGCCCTACTGGGGCACTACCAGGTCTGCCCGAGGGTTATTTAATTCTCTAGGACAATGTATCTTGTCCGTTTGCTAATTACAGTTGAAGAGAGCCCATGCTCTGTGAAGTTACATGGGAACACAGATTTTTGTTAGGTAAAGTTGCAAATGATTTCTGTCCACTGAAAAAAAATTTCCCTCAAAATTCTATTTGTATTGCCATGTGGGAAATTATTCAATTTTATCTATAATTCAACAAAAGGATTTCATTTTGCCTTTCCTGGTGGACTACATCGTACCTGATCATCTTTGAACCCATTTGTCATTTTGCATGTTCCCTCATTAATGAGTAAAATGACTATGACACATGTTCATTCTACATTTATAAGAAAGTCATGCTTTTTAAACTTTTCAAAAAGTGTACTTTCAGACCATACAAGCCTGGTGCCTATTTGGTGAGAATGCAGAAAAAAGCAGATCTGGCTGCTATCCTTTGCAAGCCTGCTTACCAGGGGGGCCATGGCCAGCACCTAAAAGTGTGGATTTGGAGAGGGTTCCCATCTCTCTGATAAGATTGACTTACAATGTATACAAAAATAGAGTTTATGGTGATCACTCGCTTTCCTTCTAGGAGTCTGGAACTTTGGTACTTGCCAGGCAGAAGGTGCTCAACTGACTGGCTTCAGTAACAACCTCGGGCACTGGGTCTCCACTGGGTTTCCTGTTCGTTGTCACACATTGTTGTTAGGGGAGTTAAACACGCCCTACGTGACTCCACTGGAAAGAAATTCATGGAAGCTTGTGCCTGCTTCCAGAGGATCTCACCACTTCCCGCTGCTGATTTTACTTTGCATCCTCTTGCTCCAGCAAACCGTAATTGTGAGTACAAAGATACTCCTGAATCTTACAAGTACTCCTAGCAAATCATTGAGCCTGGGGGTGGTCTTGAGGATCCTTTGACAGTTACAGGTATTTTTACATAAAGCTTCTAAACTATCTCTTAAAATATATTGGTTAGATCCTATTTGATACTAAGCAAAACCCAGACTTCATTGAGGAGGAATACCCCTCCCAAGGTCACCCAAATAAAAACCCTACGTGTTCTCTAGAACTCAAATATTTGAAATGGACTCACTGGTGTCCTGATATGACCCATCGGGGCAGTGAATCACACAGCTGTTGGTTTCTTCACTCAGGAAGTACCCGTATTTACAAGACAGGCATTGGTCGCCGTGGCTCCCGAAGCAGGACTCACAGTTGGGTGCACACTTCCTGCACCGCTTCTTGTCAGCGTGGTAGTGTCCGGGGGGACAGCTGGAGACACAGATCCTGTGTTATGGAACGAGAAGAAAGATAGCTGCATCATCAGCGTCGAGAATGCCCTCAGCCTTCTCGTGGAATGGCTGAGCAAACGGCTGTCCCCAACCTCACAATCAGATCCAAAGGGTCAAGGCTTGTTAAAGCTTCCTCCTGCAAGGCAGCGGAAGGAGCACTGCACCAAGTCCCCCAAGACAGACGCCTCTTGGTCCTCACCATCTCCTGGCAAAGATCTAGCGCTCTAAAACGAATGTTGGTTACTGAGTCTTCATAGTAAGCTCACAGTGGCGAATCAGAGGGAAAAATATGTGGGCACCGTCTTCTATGCTAAAAAGTCACTTCAATAAGGGGCTCCTCCTACTTCTGGGTGCTGTTTGTCAGATGGATTCCACATGTGTACAAGTGGGCGGTGCCTGTGGCTGTGTGCTATTGTCTGAATTAATATATATTTAAATGTATGTTGCTTATGAGAAACTTAAAAAAATTCCTTGTGTGTCCATAACTGAAAGAGCTTAATTTATTTATTCATTCAACACATATTTATGGAGCACCAATTAAATATCAAGCATTTTCCTAAGTTGAAGAGATAACTGAGGCATTGAGCCAGCCCAGGCCCTTTCCCTTTGGCATGGAATTCAAGCAGGATCTTGAGCAGGCCTGGGTTTGTCTGGTGTGTAGAGTATGGAGGTTCCCCAAGGCAGTTCCCTAGAGTGAGTTTTTGGGTAGAGGAGGGAGAACGTGGCAAGGTCGTGTGATCCATTAGGTGGAAAGGATGATCTCTGCCTGGGGAAGTCACTGTCCCCTGCCTCAGGCACCACCCACTATGAAGACTCAGTAACCAACATTCGTTTTAGAGCCTCATGGGCTCCTGTCAGCACAGCTCTAAGCACAAGTCAGGACTCAGAGGCACAGGTCCACCTTGGTGTCCAAAGCAGAAGAGTGAGAAGAGCAGAAACCAGCACCTTTGCCACATGATGCCAAGTGTTGTGGGAAACATTGGTTTGGATGGACCATGCACCAGTATTTGCATGAAGGGACAAATACAGCCAGGACATCAAATCTTGATGGTATGGAAAGGACACAGAACTTTATACAGGAAGGTGAAGTTCAAGAAACCTATGGTACCTTAGGGTGGGTAGAGTTAATAACAACAGATTGCATATCTGAAAATTGCTAAGAAAGTAGATTTTAAGTGTTTTCATCCCCCTACCACCAACACACAGGCTAAGTATGTGAGGGAAAGCATATGTTAAATCATTTGGTTTAGTCATTCCACAATGCATGCATATTCGAAAACATCATGCTGTATACTATAAATATATACAATCATTACTTGCTAATGAAAAAAAAATGAAAAGAAGGAAATAAGGAAAAAAGAATGGACTGGAAGAGAAGACAGGCATGTGCTCAGCTGCTCCCTCCTCACCATCCCTCCCAAAGCAAGAGAAGCCATTCTCAGTGACATGAATGGCATACATGCATACACTCTGCGTTTGGTAACTCAGTAGTTTTCACCATTGTGAACTGCAGGCAGGTGGAGGGCCTGAGCTGCAGCGCTGTTTCTGTAGTTAGGGCCTGAAGGGGGACATGGGAACGGCAGCTGCCTGCATGCACTTCCGTGTTCCTGGTCCTGCAGGAACTCCTGGAACACCCGGGACATACCATGGGGATCGGATCTGGCTTCCCTCTTACCTGGTGTTATTTTTCAGCTTGTAGTAGTAGTGTAAACAGTCATTGCAGTGGTCTGGTCCAGGTCCATCACAGCCAACCTCACTGCACTCAGGATCACAGGGACCTTTGCAAAAGAGATCAGAACAAGACTCAGAAAAGGATCTTAGCAGGCCAGCTTCACTTGAATTTGGTACAGGGTTGGATTTTTGTTGTTATTCAGTGTCAGTTTCTTTAGGATGGAGGAATAATGGTCAGTGTGGCTGCAAGCCCAAAGATGAACCTGACTTTTATTGGGAAAACCTCAAATGCCTAAGTATCAGCAATGTAAACTATAAGCCAGGTGTGGTGGCACACATTCATAGTCCCAGCTACTGGGGAGGCAGAGGCAAAAGGATCGAGGCCAGCCTCAGTGACTTAGCAAGACCCTGTCTCAAACCAAAAAAAATAAAATAGGGCTGGCGGTGTGGCTCAGAAGTTGAGCACCTCTGGGTTCAATCCCCAGTATCTCCCCTCCCAAAAAAGGGCTAGGAGTGTTGAGTGCCCCTGGGTTCAATCCCCAATATTGTAAAAGCAAGTAAGCAAACAAACGAAAAAACTATAGGCATGGCCTGGTACTCAAAGCACATTTGGTTGCCTTGTGAAAGATAACAAATATTCCAGAATTGAAATGAATGATTCCATCGTAGCAACTAGAAAAAATATACAGCAATTAAATACATATAACAATAAAATGCAGGCTTTATAGAAAAATCAGAAGTTGCGTTGTCAACCAAAATGAAAGAAAGGTTATTATTCAATGCCGGGACCAGATTGTTTGTCTCAACCAAGGTCATTAAAGCCACTGAATATATCTGAAGTACTGTGGCCAGTGGGTAACATCATGACACCTGGCACAGGCTCATCAGCATCTTGTCTTGGATCATAAAGCAGGAACTTCAGGCGCAGTCAATAGATTGAAAATGGCATTCTATCCAAAGGCCAATGGGAAACTCAACAAAAGAAAATGACATATAAATAAAAAATGCCACCTAGCTTAAAGAGTTCCAGACCTGGGATGAGGGTTCTGAATTCCTCTTGCTACACATTCTTTGGTACAGAACTAGAGAGAATGTAAAGTAAGGGGAAAATGCCAGAAAGATAGAGCTGTTTTGTGACTGATGAAAAGCTTTACAATGACATATGCTACTTATAGAAGTTTTTATTTCTTTTTCCTTGATCCCCATATTTTGGGATATTTGGCCTCATAATCTTCAGGCTCTTTCCCAATGAAAATTCATATAACTATAACTGGCAATGAATAATCTTATAAAATGTGCAAACAGTCAAACAAGGATACTAGAAAAGTTTTGAACCTACTTTCTTTAATCAAAAAGACTTACTGTTGAACCTTGGTCTCCTTTAGTCATTATGGAACTATGTTCTATAACTACTGAATCACAGAAACATAAAATTTTAGAACTAAGGCAGAATGACTTAAGAAAATATCTGGTAGTCAAACACTCGTTTTACTGACGAGAAAATGGATTTCCCAAGAGTTACAGTGGGTTTGCCCACAATCACATGGCTGGGAGAGTTGGGAATCAACCAATATTCAGATCGCCTTCTTACAAGTAGCAAATCATATACTTGAATTGATCTCTCAATTGGAATGAGAATAAGTCATTTCAAAATGCTGCAGACTTGAGATATATTTCTTACTTAACTGCAAGAGTCATTTGACAGCATGTTTATTTCCATTTTCCTAACAGCCACAAATCAATCTCTAAATTAAACCCCATAGGTAGTACAACTTGGAGAGTTGAGCTGTCTACCACTGTACACCAGGGATGGAAGATGATGCTGCTGCATCAGGGCGGACGTTCAGCCAGCTGTGGTTCTCAGAGTCTCTGGGATTTGATGAAACAGCATAGGGATCTGATTATGAAAATGCCATCTGTGCCTCCAGTCAGGGTGGCTTTAAATGAAGGGAAGAATCACAGCACCAAAAAAAGGAGTCATGGGTGGCCCTAAATTTTCACCAGATGATTTCTAAAATGAAAAAAAAAATCTTAAAAACCCCTAAGAACATTAATTTTTGATATGTGCCTAAAGGGCTCTGTATGGCAGGTTCACATGTTATGTTGTTTCTTTTATTCTCTTATTGTAGGGTGCAGGATAATAATGAAATAATCATCTTTGTTCTCTCACAAGTGCCAATGTCAGTGTTTCAGAGATGTAATCAGAAAAACCACAGATAAGTATAACTGTGTTCAGAATCTTAATATTATCAAAATTCAAACAAAGTAGAGAAATAGGTTTTTATTGTGTTCCATTTTTGGTTTTGGATATATTTTCTCTTATCAGAGAAGACATGGTTGTTTGTTACTTATAACATAAATAATAATTGTATAAATTCAAAGTAACCCAGGACAAAATCTAACACAATATAGCTCTAGTTAGCTCAGTTGGCTTTAATTACCCAAGCATGTTATAGACTCTAGGATGCTACTTGTTTAGAGTGAAAGGAACTACATGCATGTTTAGAATGTTTTGTTTAGGGAATTAATATTTATTTCAGTATCTGGAGAAATATTCCAGAACTGCAGGAACAAAGTATTTCTTGTTTAAAAGTGCATTACACGTATTCTATTTACAAACAGTTCTCCATTAGGAGTAACTTTGCCCATTAAATGCTATATAATCATATCACAGAAGGACTGAACCCTCCTAGAAGTGGTAGCCAGTGCAACAAGACAGGAATCTAAAATATAATGAGAAGAAAAAAAATAATTTGCAGACAATATAACTATAGTATCTAAATCACTCCCAGAAAATCAACTCTAAAACATATAAACTAATGACAGTGTTAAGCACCATGGCGAGATATATGATAAAAATGTAGCAACCAATAGTTTTTTTTATATATAAGCATTTACTAGTTAGAAAGTATGAGAACATTTTCCATTTACAAGAACAACAAAATCCAAAATATGTATAACACTACAATAAGAAAACTAGATAAAGTTAAAAGATTTCAGTAAAATTAGACATGTTCTTTGTTTTATATGAAAAGACTACATATTATAAAAACAACTCTTTCCATGAAATTGCATATAAATTCAAATTAAATTCCAATGGGACTTTTAAAAGGGGATTTAACTCATTTTAAAATTCATCTGATGAATGGTAGGGCAATAATTGCTTTGGAAATGGAAAACAGATGCTCTACAAATATTAAACTACATCATGAGAGCTAGGAGTATATCTCAGTGGTAAAACATTTGCTTAGCATGTGGAAGGCCCTGGGTTCAATCTCTAGCGCCAATAAAAAATAGTAAAAAACAAAACAAAAAACCAACTACTTCATGACCGGGCATATATCCTTTTACTCTCAGTTACTTTGGAGGTTGAGGTAGGAGGATTGCAAGTTAAGGCCAGTCTGGGCCAACTTAGTGAGAGCCTGATTAAACAAATAAAAGGCTTGGGATGTAGCTCAGAGGTAGACTGCTTGCCTAGCATGTGTAAAGTTCTGGGTTCAATTCACAATACTGCAAAAAACAAACAAAAAAACAAGACAAAACAAAAACAAAAAAGCACATCATGATGAAAATAAATAAGATAATCTGGTGGAATTCATTTGAGAATTATTAGACTGGAATTAGAAAGGTGGTACCAGTAGAGCATCTGATATAAGAACATATTATATTGTTACGAAGAAAGCATCGTAAACTAATAAAATAAATACTCAGTGAAAGACATTAGTCTGTTTGGAAAATAATTAAAAAACAATTTCAATACATACTCCATATCTTAAACCAAAGTAAGTTCCAGATGAGTAAAAAGCCAAATGTGAAAAATAAGACATTGCAAAAAAAAAAAAAAAAGATTTGATTATATCTGAAACTATAGACCCCATTCTCCAATACTGTTTTTTGCTAAAAGACCCACCACTAAACAAAAACTACATTTGGGAAGCAAACAATAACTAAAGATATGTTTTCAGCAAATACGAGACAATGTGCAATACAATAACATACAAAGAACTCTCATAAATAAACAAGAGAATTACTGCCATATTGAATACAAAAATAAGTAAAAGATAGTTGTATTTAATTCAGAGAACTACAGAGGAAAAATATTTAGATTTACTAGCAATCAAAGCTATAAAAATTTTTAAATAATCCCTTTTCCTTTGTTACTTTTCTTCTTTCTTTCCAGATAATGTTGGCAGGAATGAGAGCAATAAACACTCACAGCTGGTCACAGTGTAGACTGGTACATCTTGTCTAGATAGCAATGTGACAAAATGTTTCCAAGCCCTAAAACTGATTATCCCCTCTGATGCAGTAAATCTCAGAACAGAACTCTATTGTAAAGAAATACTTGAAGATATAGACATAGACTGATAAACAGATGTTCATCCAATCTTTGTTTGAAATGGCCTAAAACTCTAAGGAAACTATGAGTCCCAGATTATTACATCATAACATAACCACGGGATGGATTATTAGCTTTGTAGACGATATATAGGGATGTTCAAATACATGAACACATGAATAAATAAATATGCTCAAATATTTGGGGGATGGAAGAAAAGATATCAGAAATGGGTACTTATGTTACATTATGTTATTATGTTATATTGTATTATAATATACTATGCTACATGGTGGGATGATGCATCAGCTTCCTTACCCTGTGTCTTGTTGGAAGTCAGCTCACCTGCATAATCCTCTGTACCGTAGTCATCTGTGGGGTCTTCAACTCGGCTATAGCGGAAACGTTCCACCTTGGGGAACTCGTTGGTCGGGGAGTATGGCTGCACAGAGGTGCCATAGAGGACCAAAGACCATTCTTTCAATTTACCTTGAGAGATAATAACAAAACCACAGCATGACCAAATATTCACTCTTTAGCTGCATAACTTCTTTAAGTCTTTCTTACACACACACAAAAAGCAACAGTAGAACTGTGGGAAGCAGACTGATAGGAATCCTTGCATCAGATGCAGGGCTAGGAATGTACATTTCCCACCATTTGCAGAATTAACTATTTAATAATTCATACATCACATATTTACTGAGAACCCACCATAGCATAGGTCTTGATTTAATTGGTATTTATAGGAGGATTAGGAATAAATGTACCTCATATTTCTAATCAAGGGCTAAATTTCAAATCATGCATATTTAAGAGAATCCTAGAATTCTACTGAAGGCGTAAAGGTCTTATTTGAGTTTTTAAATTTTTTTGACATTATCTGACTTGTTAATAAATTCACAAAACAACACGTTCCTCCACTTAACTCCTGAATTGGTCATTCAATATTAAGAATCCATCCCTATGCATACCCCTCTATAGACTATGCTGTCCAGTGTAATAGCCTTTAGATGCATTTGGCTATTTAAATTAAAATGGAATAAAATTAACTAAAATTTAAACATTCAGTTCCTCACTGATGGTAGCCACATTTTAAGTGCCCAATAGCTATAACTTTCTAGTGACCACTACTCTGGGCAGCACACACATGTACCATTTCCGTCATCGCAGAATGTTCTCCTGGACAGTACTGCAAAATGCATACTCTACGTAGGGATACCTTGAGACCTAAGGCTCATGTTTCACCTCCGTTGGATGGAACAATTTGCTTTATTCCAGTCCCTGTTTATCAACATATTTCTTAGCTTCATAAAATCAAAGTGCTCAATGCATAATGTTTAAGAAGAAAAGGGGGGAAACTGCCTCTAGGCCAGTAAGCGTCGTAAGATTCACATCAAAAGAAATCAGCCACAGCAGAAGTGATTGACAACAAAAGCATTACAAATATGAAAATACACTGGTAAGAAGGCAAGACCCTTCTCAGAACCTCTCTCATTCTGACTTAACACATAGAGTCTGGGCATGGTCAAGGTAGGGGTCAGGGGTTAAGGTCAAGGCTGCCTCAGAGAGTGGCCTTGTTTTTTCATCTATTAGCATCTATAATCATCAAGTTGATGCCTGCTGTTCCTAAGTGATTACTATATGCTAAAAAGCACAGGCCTAAATGCTTTGCAAATTTTATTCCATTCACAGAAACCCTAAGGTAAGACTAATATTCCCAATTTGCAGATGGGAAAATTGAGGCACAGAGGTTAATATCTTCTCCAAGAAGAATAAGAGGGAAGATTAGTATGAAACCCACTATGAATCCAAATTTTCAGTTCTTATACTATTTTACAGTACTGTCTCTTGTTCATTTCTAGGAGTTTAGGAACCTGACATTAGGAATAAATAGACCAAACCAGGTGTGGTGGCACATGCCTGTAATCCCAGTACCTGGGAGGCTGAGACAGGAAGATCACAGGTTTAAAGCCAGCCTCAGCAAATTAGTGAGATCCTGTTTCCAAATAAAAAATAAAATAGGGCTGAGGGTTCAGTTCGGAGGTAGAATGCCCCTAGCTGGGTTCATCCCTAGCACCACACACACACACACACACACACACACACACACACACACACACACACACGCGCCAAATTATGCTATGTGCATGCATAATTATAATGCACCAATAAAAATTTTAAAAAAGAAATAAACATACAGATACTCCTTCACTTATAATGGGGTGATATCATGATACATCCATCCTAAGTTGAAAAAGTTATACATCAGAAATGCATTTAATACACCTAACCTACTAAACATAAATCACAACTTATCCTCACCTACCATAACATGCTCAGAATACTTACATTAGGTCACAGTTGGGCAAAATAATCTCACAGTCTACTT
>PVLC010034938.1:6524-16717 GCA_004027655.1 Graphiurus murinus | reverse complement strand
CTGGGGGTTGAACTCAGGGGCATTCTACCTCTGAGCTATACCCCCAGCCCTATTTTTTTTTTATTCTTTATTTTGAAACCGAGTCTCACTAAGTTGCGGAGTGCCTCACTAGGTAGCTGAGGCTGGCCGCGAACCTGGATCCTCCGGTCTCAGCCTCCCGAATGCTGGGATTACAAGCGTGCGCCACCACGCCCGGCTTGCTGAGTTTAATTTCTGATAAGTATTTATTTGTCAGGTCCTGTTCAGAGGACTAGATAGAATGAGTTCAGTAGACTGCCCTAGAGGCATTGAGGGAGCAGGAGGAACAGGACCTGCCAAGGCTCAAGGCAGCGCAAGCTACTGTGTGGAGCTAGAGAGGGCTGCAAATCGTGCTCCAGGGAAGCCACTTTGGAGCGTAATGGCTAGGGCTTGTTCTGGAGAGAAAAGTGAGGGGATGGAGTTGTCAGGTAGTTGGATAGAAATGGGGACCAGGAATAAATGGTCTGGTAAATGGATTCAGAAATACTGGTACTACTTTTCTTTTCTTTTTTTTTTTTTTTGCGGTACTGGGGATTGAACTCAAGGCCATTCTACCTCCGAGCTACACCCCCAGCCCTAATTTTTATTCTTTATTTTGAAACAGGGTCTCACTAAGTTCCGGAGTGCCTCACTAGATAGCTGAGGCTGGCCGAGAACCTGAATCCTCCAGTCTCAGCCTCCCAAATGCTGGGATTACAAGCATGTGCCACCACGCCCAGCTCTGGTACTACTTTCTTTCTTTCTTTCTTTCTTTCTTTCTTTCTTTCTTTCTTTCTTTCTTTCTTTCTTTCTTTCCTTCCTTCCTTCCTTCCTTCCTTCCGCCTGCCTCTCTCTCTCTCTCTCTTTCTCTCTCTCTCTCTCTGTCTCTCTCTCTCTCTCTCTCTCCCTCCCTCCCTCCCTCCCTCCCTCCCTCTCTTTCTTTCTTTTTTGTGATACCGGGGGTGGGGGACAGTTTGAACTCAGAGGCATTCTACCTCAGAGATATATCCCCAGCCCTTTAAAAAAAATTTAAAAATTTGAAACATGGTCTCACTAGGTTGTTGAGGTTCACGCTAAGCTGCTGAGGCTGGCCTTGAATCTGCAATTCTCCTGTCTCAGCCTCCCAAGTACTGGGATTAAAGGCATGCACCATCAGGCAAGTTTAAGCTCTTAATGTTGATATTAATCTATTCTACCCATGGAGTTCTGGTAATTGTATTTAAGCTTACTATTATTTTTATTACTTATCATATGTATTATATTATAGACATAAAGTTGGCACTCTGTATCTATAGGTTCTACATCCATGGGGTCAACCAACCAATGGATCGAAAAAATTCTCAAAGCAACAAAACTGCCAGTAGTGAGCATGTAAAGATATTTTTTCCTCATTATTCCATAAACAATCCAATATAACAACTATTTACATAGCATTTACAGTGTATTATAGAAACAATCTAAAGTTTTGTGTGTGTGTGTGTGTGTGTGTGTGTGTGTGTGTGTGTGGTATTGGGGATTGAACTCAGGGGCATTTTGCCTCTGAGCTACACCCCCAGCCCTATTTTTTTTTTTTATTCTTTATTTTGAAACAGGGTCTCACTAAGTTGCAGAGGGCCTCACTAAGTAGCTGAGGCTGGCCGAGAACCCGAATCCTCCCATCTCAGCCTCCCAAGTACTGGGATTACAAGCATGCACCACCACACCTGGCTTCTAAAGGTGTTTTAAAGGGTGTAGTTTAGCCAGATATGGTGGCACACACCTGTCATCCCAGTACTTGGGAGGCTGAGACAGGAAGATCCCAGGTTTGAGGCCAGTCTCAGCAACTTAGCAAGACTCTGTTTCAAAATAAAAAATAAAATAGGGTTGGGGGTCTAGCTCAGAGGTACACCATCCCTGGTTTCAATTCCTAGCACCAAAAAAGGGGGTGCAGGGAGAAGAGGTGTAGGTTATATGCACTTTATTTAAGGGACTTGAGCAGCCATGGGTTTGGGTGTCTAAGGGGAGTCCTAGCACCCATCCTCCATAGATACTAAAGGTTGGCTATCTTTGAGACAGTTTTCAAAATCTTAGTATTGTAATATTCTTCTCATCTTGTTATGCCTCTCTTGGTAGTTCTAAAAACCCGTAGAATAAAAACCTTAGTTCCCAAGACAAACCTTATTTTTTACTATTTTCTCTCATTGTCTCAACTCAAAGTCACAAAAGAACACAGAAAAAATGTCACTCAGACATAGTGATAAAATAACAGTAGTGTTTTGGAAACACAGGGGCCTTTAGAGGCGGATTCTATTCCGAGGCAACTAACTTACTATCAGCAGACATTAGTGTGTCTTGTACTGTTTTCTCCTAGAAACTGCTGTAAGTGAAGGGTCACGTTCTGAGCGAGGGCCTTAAGCCAACTTTTACCCAATGCAGGACTTAATAAACTACAAATAATGTATTTTATGTTTCATAGCATAAAGCTTTCTAAAGCACACACAAATCAATTAAGTACTGCTACAAGTAGTCAATATGCATTAAATCCATTTACTATGATGTAGTCTCTTTGACCACATCTTCTTGCCAACTACGATCCAACTCTGAGGAGCAGGTGTGTTGGGTCTGTGGATCTTGGGATGATTTCCTGTGTGTGTGTGTGTGTGTGTGTGTGTGTGTGTGTGTGTGTGTGTATTACTAGGCATTGAACTCAGAGTGTTCTACTCCAAGCTACATCCCCAGCCCTTTGGTTTTGAAACAGGGTCTCTCCAGGGTGGTGAGAGTCTTGTTAAGTGGATGAGGCTGTCCTTGAACCTGCCATCTGATCCTCTGATCTCAGCTCCAACGTACAGGGATTACAGGTGTGTCCTACCATGCCCGGCTCCTCAAGAATATTTGGACAACCTGGGGACAGTTATTTGATGCTGTTACAGAAAAGAAAAAACTGAACTTAGGAATGACCACTTGTTCTTGTTTTCTTAGAGTCGATTTTCCTGCTGTAAAACCTGCAGATTAGGACTAATTGTGGCCTGCTAGTGTGCTAGAGGTTGGGATTCATTTCCTCAGAAGGGGAGAAGAGCATATGTTCATGTGAGAAACTGCCTGTTTGAGTGTCAGAAGTTACAACCCGGGTGTGACTGGCAGAGGCCTGGAAGTGTGAGTGGCTAGGAGTGCGACTCGCTGAAGGGGCGGCTTGCATGAGGTGCTTTCCTCCTCCAATTCATCACCGAGGGAGAAAAGTGAACTGGGAGACCTTGTTATTATAAGCCCAGTTAATAAGTTTAATGTAAAAATGAGCAGGTCTTGAGAAGGCCGGAAAGTCCTGGAAAGAACTTGAAATCATTCCAGGGCGGGGAGAGCGCAGTGGTAGAGCATGTGCTTAGCATATGAGAGGCTCTGGGTTCTGTCCCAGCACCAAAAATAGCCCCCCCAAACAATAACAAACAAACAAACAAAAAATCCACAACTCCAAAACAAAAGAACACATTCCAAATGTCATCATTTTTAATGTGCTTTCATTGGTGCATTATCATCTCACATCATAAAGTAAATCATGTTGACATTGACATGCATGCACACAGCACTTCAAATATCATTTTAAGTTAGTACTTTATTGTTTATTTATTTATTTTTGTGTGTAGTACTGGGGATTGAACCCACAGGCATTTTATCTTCGAGCTACATCCCCAGCCCTATTTTTTATTCTTTATTTTGAAACTGGGTCTCACTAAGTTGCGGAGTGCCTCACTAGGTAGCAGAGTCTGGCCTCGAACCCAGATCCTCCAGTCTCAGCTTCCCAAATGCTGGGATTACAAGCGTGTGCCACCACGCCCGGCTCACTTTGTTCTAATTAACATTGGTTTTCCCAACAAAGAAAGACTACTCATTTAATCTCACATGAAATTAAAGTTGATTTTTGAAAAAGTGACAAATTAGTTTGGTCGGAGGACTCAAAGCCTAGTTAAATGGTGGGCACAAGGAGGAAGATTTTATTTCAGATCTTGTGGGAAAGACCCTTGCATCAAAAGTATTATTGGCATACATCAGTGTTCAAAAATAACTCTCCTGGAGCCGGGCGTGGTGGCGCACGCTTGTAATCCCAGCATTCGGGAGGCTGAGACTGGAGGATCCGGGTTCGAGGCCAGCCTCAGCTACCTAGTGAGGCACTCCGAAACTTAGTGAGACTCGGTTTCAAAATAAAGAATAAAATAGGGCTGGGGGTGTAGCTCGGAGGTAGAATGCCCCTGAGTTCAATCCCCAGTACCACAAAAAAACAAACAAAACAAAACAAAAAAACCAACTCTCCTGTATGTTTTGCAGAATGTGCGGTCAGTTAGTTATCTTGAAAGGCTCAGCTAGTCCTTTCCTTGCTGCTCAACCAACCCCATCAAAACTGCATTCGTCCTTCTTGCTTCCTAACCCAACGGAACCAACAAGGCAAGAGGGCGAGGATGATTTTCCCTTGAAATAGAAGCTGCTCACAGTTCACAATAGCCAAATCATGGAGCCAGCCTAGGTGTTCACCAACAGATGAATGGTGAAAAAATTATAAAGAAGAACAAAATTATGTCATTTTTAGGAAAATGGAAGGACCTGGAGAACATGACGTTCAGTGAGGTCACAGAAAGTGAAGAGTCCTATGTTTTCTCTCATATGTGGAAGCTAAGGAGTAATTGAGATACCAGATTCTCTAGATAATGGAGGAGAAACTTCAGTGGAACCAGGGAGGTGGCCTAGGGGAAGATGGGGGCGGTGGGGGGAGAATTAACGAAGGGCCCACTTCCGTCAACATTATATACATGTGTGAGAATCTCAATGTCAATCTCAATATCATGTAGGGAGAAAGGGGGGGAGCAGGGAGAGAGCCGGAGGAAAGCCACCAAGTGCTACGTGTGTATGTCCCCATCACTCTGAATTGTATTTTTTACTTTATTAATTTACTTAATTTTTGTGGTACTAGGGGTGGAACTCAGGGGCCTTCTACCTCCGGGCTATACCCCCAGCCCTATTTTATTTTTTATTTGGAAAAAGGGTCTCACTAAACTGCTGAGAGCCTCACTAAGTTGCTGAGGCTGTCCTCGAACCTGCAATCCTCCTGTCTCAGCCTCCCAAGTACTGAGATTAGAGGAGTATGCCATCACACTCAGCTACTATGAACTATGTTATGATGTGAGACTATAATGCACCAATAAAAGTATTAAAAAAAAAAAAAAAAGAAGCAGAAGCTGCTCTTTATCTGGCACATTACAAAGCAGCAGTCTTGCTCCTGAATCACCTAAAATACACTGGCAAGCGAGAAGTCCAAACACGCAGCGTCACAAACCCCCGTCTCTGGGACAAGGGCCTTGGAGTTTGGAAACGGCCTTTAGGACGTAGAAAAAGTGACACACTCAGATTCTAAAAGTCCTTTGAGCAAAACAGTGAAACGCATTGAGGTACTTGTAAGACTTAAAGTGACCAACTTCTGTTCAGTGATTTCTTGGAGGGTCTATGATGTTCACACAAAGAACTATGTTAAGACTGATGATATAACAGCCTCCACCATTTAGTGAGTTCTGATCATGCTCCACGGACAGTAACGTCCCTCGAGAGCGCAGTGGCTCTAGTAATTGTTATCCTCACTCGCACTTTACAGAGGAACATGTGGTTATTTCGCAGTACGCTTTAGGCACAAAGCTGGGATTTGAACTTAGAACTTTCTGCTTTTTCTGCTGCATCAAGTGGTTTCCCTCAAAAGAAGTAATGTATGAAACTGCTTTGTAAGCAGTGAAGTTCTGTGATATTTTATGATTAGTTAGTTTTCCTGTTCTGCAAAGTCTGACCAAAATTCAAAACAAAACTCTCTGTTCTGCAAAGTGGGTTCCGTTGTCACTCACTGGCGGGGTCAGACCCAAACCACATTACTTGTCCCTGGGAGAGCGTTGACGGCTTCAGCACTGGACCCTGGGATACGTGCAATGATTGCTACTCAAAAACTCTTAAAAATGTTTTAGGCTGGGTGTGGTGGAGCACGCATGCCTGTAATCCCTGCAGTTGGGAGACTGAGACAAGAGGATCTTAGGTTTGAGGACAGTTCAGCAAGTAGTGAGTCTCATCAACCTAGCAAGACCCTGTTTCTAAATAGGAAATAAAGTCAGGCTGGGAGTGTAACTGGAAGGTAGAATGCCTGTGAGTTCAATTCCCAGTACCACACACACACACACAAAAGTTTTAGGAGATGAAAGTGTAACTACCCTGATTTGATCATTACATACTGTGTACACATGTCAAATTATCATGACAGATCCTACACATTTTTACAATTAAAATTATAAAGCGGTTGTGAGTATAGTTCAGTAGTAGAAGACTTGCCTGGCATGTCTGAGGCCTTGGGTTCAATACTCAGAACTGAAAATAAAGTAAAAATAAGTAAATTAATAAAAATGACGATAACAGCTACTTAAAAGTCTGCCTTGGGGAACCGATGAGAAAATGTATGGAAAACACTGCTTGGCTCATAGTAGGCCGGTCCTCGAACGTCTCTTTGCCTCTTTCCCTCACCATTGTTCAAAAACAAGAGAATGTGTCCTCTATGTGGCGATGCCATTCTCCTGACTCAGTCACCTGAACTGAACTTGAACTGATTCACGGATCCATTCAACACATGTTTTTGAGCACTGTATGTCTAGTGGTGTTCTATGCATGGGGAGTCTGGGAGTAAAGAAGACACTATAAATTCCCTTTTAAATTAAACATTCAAAGACAAATTTGTGTGTGTGTGTGTGTGTGTGTGTGTGTGTGTGTGTGACACTGGAGATTGAATCCAGGGGCATTCTACCTCCGAGCTACACCCCCAGTCCTATTTTATTTTTATTTTGAAACAGGATCTCACCAGGTTAATAAGAGTCTCACTATTTGCTGAGGCTGTCCTCAAACCTGGGCTCCTCCTGTCTCAGCCTCCCAAGTACTGGGATTACAAGCATGCACCACCATGCCCGGTTTCAAAGACAATTTAAATGCCCTTTTCAGTATCCCCAACCTCCCCACCCAAATAAGGGTCAAAGTCCAGTCGATTGTACATCAGTGTGTTAGAATATGAGATCCCATTGTGCTTGAACCCCGTAAACCTTCCCCATCCTGTCCTTTCCAACCGTCTCCCAAATGTGGAAATGCATAGTCTTCCATCTCTCCTAGACCAGTGATCTTCAGAATTTGGCAAATATCAGAGTCACCTGGCGGGCTTGTTAAAGCTCAGATGCGTGCAGGGCCTACCGCTAGAGTTCCCAGGTGGTCTTACGGCTGCTGGTCCAGGGGCTGCTCTTTGACTATTACCTGGCTGACTTAGTGTTCTCTTCACCAGTTACCTCACCGCCTTCTAATCCAGGGATCAGTGAACTCTGGTCCCCTGGGCCAAATCCAGCCCACAGTCATTTGTGTAAATCAAGTTTTATTTACTTTATTTTTCGCATAGACCCATTTGTTTGCATATTCTATATAGCTGCTTTTGTGTTATGAGGCAAATACAAGTAATTATGACAGAGACCATGCAACCCATAAAGTGTAAAATACAAATGATCTCTTCTTCCCGTGGGGGGGGGGGGGGCAGGGGAGAAGGGTGCTGACCTCAACCTTATCATGATACAAAAATGGTTTTTCCAAAAGATATCCATCCTGTCACTCTCTTAAGAATATCAGATAGTTCCTGATGGCTTACATGGCCAAATCCAAACTCTTCTGTGGTGTGACAAACCGCCCAGCCCCAGCACACCGCTCTCTTTAGTGCCCACCCCTCCATTTCCACGTCTTCCCACCTCTCGCCCCTCCATCCACTGTATCCTTCTCCCCACTCTCTTTTCTTACAGGATGAGCAACTGTGTCACATGAAAGTTTAATTTCTGAGAATTCAGATGTTCACTCTGTGTCTCATACAAAGACAGAGGGAGAGAGAGAGAGAGAAAGAGAGGGGGGGGGGGTGTCTCACTGCTTCCTGTCGTCCCGCTCAGGAGTTTACATTTCTGAACAAGCATGGCAGGGGAGGCTGGACGCCGCGCTTTTCTTAGTCTGCTCATATCCCCCATGGCTCTCATCTGTTAATGCGAGGATCTCACCCCAGACGGTGTCATCCCACTGTTTAAAGATAACCATTTTTCACACCGCAGAACCAATAAACACAAGCCAACTTCATCTGGTTCTCTAAGAAACAGCAATCTGTTTTAAAAAGGAAACCTGGCTGCGTCGGGCTTGCTAATACTAGATTTCTAGATACTGTACATCTGAGTGATTTAAGAGTTCACCTTGAGCCGGGCGTGGGGGCGCGCACACGCCAGGCTGCAGACAGTTTAAGTGCCCTTTTCAGTATCCCCAACCTCCCCATCCAAACAAGGGTCAAAGTCCTGTTGTTTGCACACCAGTGTGCTAGAATGTGAGATCCCACTGTGATGGAGACTGCGAACTGTAATCCTAGTCCCTGGGAGGCTGAGCTAGGATTGCAGGTTCAAAGCCAGCCTTAGCAATCTAGAGAGACCCTGGGTTCCCATCCGCATTCTCGCAGCCATAATCTAAAGACCTGACCCTGTCTTGGTTAGGAAAGAAAATTTACTTTCTTACTGTTTCAGGTTCAGTCCACGTGAGGCTGGGAACCGTGGCCCTCAGGGTAGACAGAGGGAGAGGCATGTGTGTGATGTGCTCCTCACCTCATGGAAGCTGGAAGCAGGAGAGCGAGCAGGGGAGGAGGAGCCAGATATAATCCCCAGGGACCACCTCGTCCAGCCACACCCTGCCGGCCTGCTGGGGACCACCCCGGTAAACCCACTGCTCGGATTACAACCCTCAAGACTTCATTATAGCAACTCCAAACACCAATTATGAGCTCTTCAAGGGGCCCCTCGATACCTAACCATAGTACTCTGTTTCAAAATAAAAAATAAGAAGCCGGTGTGGTGGCGCATGCTTGTAATCCCAGCATTTGGGAGGCTGAGACCGGAGGATCCGGGTTTGCGGCCAGCCTCAGCTACCTAGCGAGGCACTCTGCAACTTAGTGAGACCCGGTTTCAAAATAAAGAATTAAAAATAGAGCTGGGGGTATAGCTCAGAGGTAGAATGCCCCTGAGTTCAATCCCCAGCAGCACAATAAATAAATAAATAAATAAATAAATAAATAAATAAAATAGGAATGGGAGCCGGGCGTGGTGGCGCACGCTTGTAATCCCAGCATTCGGGAGGCTGAGACCGGAGGATCTAGGTTCGCGGCCAGCCTCAGCTACCTAGTGAGGCCCTCCACAATTTAGTGAGACCCTGTTTCAAAATAAAGAATAAAAAATAGGGCTGGGGGTGTAGCTCGGAGGTAGAATGCCCCTGAGTTCAATCCCCAGTGCCGCAAAAAAAAAAAAAAAAAAAAAAAAAAATAGCAATGGGGGGTGCAGCTTGGAAGTAGAATGCCCCTGGGTTCAAAGCCTAGTACAAAAAAAAAAGTTCAGTTTGAACACCACCGTTTTGGAACCCAAGTCCTAAATAACATCTGAGTCATTCTCTGAGCCTCAGCACAAATGTCATTTCTTCTCATGTCTTCTGATGTGGAATCAGTCTTCCTTTGTACTTTCATAATTATCTTCGTTCCCTTGGTAATTTGTACATATCTGTCTTACAGCGCTGAGCTGTAATTATTTATTTAATTTCCAGCCTCTCTCCATTGGGCAATGAGCTCTTCCAGAGAAAGGCGTATTTTAGTTATCTTGTGTCTGTGTCTATTCCCAGGACCCAGCCTAATGACACACACCCAGCAACTATTTACTGATGGGTGAAGCCTGGTCACCATTTTAGACCGTGTGCTCTTCTCTGGAATGATCTATGAACTCCATTGAACTTTCAATTAATGACCATGGTTCAACATTTCAATGCATTTTTACTTTTCTAGCATTCATTTTCTCTTTTCAACTACATTTAAGTGTGGTTAGGGTGGACTCCATTTGCTTCCCCATCGTGAGAACAAAATATGGGCTGATGGATGCTTTGAGTGTGATGTGTTAAACAGAGGGAAGCCAAGGTGGTGGTGGAGCACACCTGTAACCACAGTACTTGGGAGACTGCGACGGGAGGATTGCAGTTTCAAGGCCAGACTCTGCAACTTAGTGAGACCCTGTTTCAAAATAAAAATAAAATAGGGCTGGGGGTGTAGCTCAGAGACAGAGACAGAATGTCCCTGGGTTCAATCCTAATACTACCACCGCCCCCCCCCCCCCCCC